>JBAJNP010000294.1:0-108044 GCA_036877545.1 Yasuhikotakia modesta
GCTCATGATGATACAGGCCTGAAGCCGGTCATGGTCTATATTCACGGAGGATCGTACATCGAGGGCACCGGCAACATGATCGATGGCAGCATTCTGGCCAGCTACGGAAATGTTATTGTTGTGACTGTCAACTACAGGCTTGGAGTTTTAGGTAAGACCTTCAAAAACCGTTCACCTCAGATCTGTGATTAAATCATTTTTTCATGAAGTTTTGGTTTGAATGAGATTAAGATGAGCCAAACAAGATAAGACTTCAAAGGAACAGCGAGGGTTTAATTTACTCACAGGAGTGCATAAGAGATATAATCTCAGTTAGCTAGCGTCCTGTTCCAGTTATAGGTACCAAGAGAGCCTTTTATTGGTTAAAGGATCTTTAATTTGTTTTTATTGTACAGTTAATGAAGGTTCTTGGTCAGTTCTAGCAAATCGGAAGCTTCTGATTAGAATCAGCCGTCCAATCGGATTTCTGTTTGTCGTTTTACAGCGATCGAATCAGATTGGTTTGGTCACACAGTTTAGTTAATATCTGGTGTATCTACACTGGTTGTCAGTTTATGTTAATGTTTCTTAAATGTTAATGTTTCTTAAATGTTTCTTCATAGTCAATAGTTTCTTAGAGGTTGAGCACTCAGGAGAATTCATGGACGTCTCGGTTGTGATTTAGGTATCAGCTTTGTTTCAGATGTTTCTCCTGAAACAGCTTCAGAGATAACAAAAAATAAGAATAGTTAAAATGTTTCACAAAGCATAGGACTGTAAAATAAATGCAAAATGTGGCCAAAATAATCTGAAGCAAAGTTTGAGTTCATACAGAAACATTCAGAGATATTGACTCATGATTGGAGATTAAAGAAATCTGAGCTCAGTTTGTGATTGTTAAGATCTGAAACTCTTTATGAGACATTTAGGAGGATTTTTTCTCAGGAGAAACATTTGAGACACAGGAGACTTTCAATTTGCTTTCTATTTAAAACCAGTGGCATCTAGGAGAAATAATTGAGACATTAACGAGATCTCATCTGTGATTTTTCTGTTGAATGGGCAAGTCCATCATGTCACATCTGACTGCTGTGAGAAACTAATGAGACGCAGCGCAGTTAATGTTTCAGCGTCCTGTCTGAAGTCGTTCACTACGTAGTAAATGTTACATGCGAGTGTAATTGGGTGTAATGAGACAGAGCCAAGCTTTCAGAAACAGACCGAAACTTTCTCAAAATCAGATTTGAGTGCATGCGGTTTATAAAGACATCATGTGTCTTCACTGTTTAGTGGATTTTATTGAGGTACCCCGAAAAAATAAACAGATTAGCAGTTATGCTTCATGTCTGAAAAGTAACGTATAAAAATTGTTAGGAATAGTTAGACCAAAACCAAATGAAAGAGGCATTTTTAAACATCTCAGCTGTGCACCGATCTCAGCGAGATGTGACAGTCCAGTGGCCAAAACTGGCCCCCCAAACACAATTGTGCCTATTTTGAGAATTCAGGTTTAATTTCTGCACTGCCAGTGAGAGCCATGATGCCATATATCAGACGCTTCTGTTATAATGAATGTAGCGTTTACGCTGCGGCCAGCTCTCTGATTATAATGCCATTCAGATGAGATCATTGATTAGAATGAGACTGCGCTAGTTTTGTAAGTGTTGTACATTTAATTTGTAGATTAATCAGATACATTTACAAAAGGTCGGCCAATTGATTAAAGGTGGAGTAGGCAATTTCAGAGGCTAGCGAAAGCAAACTAGCTTTGAAATGTGTATATATATGTTTATGAATATATATATTCATAAATACAAATATATTAAATTAAATAATAACTAACACATCATTTTGCCTTTACAGATAAATTATCTTGAATTCTTGTTTTGTTTAATATGTCTATAAAAAGCATAAATGATATTTGCATGTGCAATGGCATATTTTTTGAAAATTGAGCAACTTAGGAGTTGTTTTGATGGACATTACTGTGGTGGATCACAGAAGCACATTTACACTCTCCTTGAGAACTCGATGAGAACGCAGTGAGAACTCATTGAGAACACAGTGAGAACTCATTGAGAATGCAGTAAGAACTCATTGAGAACACAGTGAGAACTCATTGAGAACACACTGAGCTTATAGGAGCTGAAACCTTTGAAACTTGATCCACTGTCCACCGATCCACAGGCACTGTATTGATTTAGACACGAGCAATTTACACACAGTTTAATCTCATATTTCATAATATTTGTATTGTATCTCTTTTGAGAATTTATTGGCTCTCTTGCCACCGACACTAGAGCGGGAACGCCAGACCACACGCCATATTTAGCTCCTGATGAATGCTGCTTCCCTAATGGGAATTTTTTTTCCCCAAAAAATAAACAGATGACCTCAGAATCCATTTCGTGAGACGTCTGATGTTAAAGAGCTTTAACTGCTCTGCTGTCATAGATAACCAGGCACTTTTCGAGGTGTTTAACACCAAAACCTTAGTTTTAATGGGTCCATGCCTCACTGAAGGACAGGAAAACACAGTTGTGTGTATGACTCAGGGATAGATTGCACTGGAAAGCCCTACATCACAGAAGAAGACTTCAATTAACCTTTATCAAGCGCTGGCCTGGAGTCAGGCAATATATACATCACCGCTGAAGGTCAGCTATACCTCTCTGGGTTTTTTTTGCTTGGCTTTAACTCAGATATGGAATTAAAAATGCGGCGTGTGGCTGTAAGAGTTTCCTGTATATGTTATACGGACATGATCGATGAAGCTCATCAATTCATAAGATAAAAACATCACAATCTTGTGTCTGTCCCTCCTGCTTCTTCTAGAATGAAGTTTAGGAAGTTTAGACGATAGCAAAACGGTATTAGCAGTGATAACGCACCAGTCTGTCCGCTCATTTTAACACGCGTATGATAGATTATAGCCTTGATACAAAAGGGCACAGAGGTAAATTGGGTTTTCTGTTTCACGTGAGCGTCAGGCCTGTAACTAAAAATTAAGAATGGGATCAAATGCCTTAAACTGTTTAGCAGATTTATGTGGCGAAAACTTAAAGATTAGAAGGACCACGGCTGAACTAATTTGATAAATGTTGACTTAAAAGTTTAACTAACTGCTAAATAACTGGTTTTGAATGATAAAATGATGCGTTTATCTTCTAACAAGAAACAATATAAATATAAATCATGATTTGGTCACAGCTAAAAGAATGATTGTGGTGTATAATCTCACATATGTCTTGTACAGCTGATTTAAAATAATATGTGTTGTGGAGACGCACTTTGATCTGAATCAGGGCATTCTGCAAAATGAAATGTTCCTCCATTATGGACCATAAAATGACAGTTATTAAATCTAATGAACTCTAGGTGAAGTACGTAAAACCTCTATTTCATATCATCCAAGGTATTCTGTTGTAAATTTATGGTCAAACATCTTACTTCAGTTCAAATGACAGTTTTGTGTTTTGTCTGCTACCCAAATTTAGATCCAGGAGGTATACAGACCGTTTCAGATGTTTAATTGGAGTCACTGGGAGTTTAATGTGTATAAATGATGCTGAGGTGAATCTTCTGATGTCTCTTTCAGGGTTCCTCAGCACCGGTGACCAGGCCGCTAAAGGAAATTATGGTCTGCTTGATCAAATCCAGGCTCTCCGATGGGTGAAGGAGAACATTCAGTCTTTCAATGGAGATCCACAGAGAGTAACAATATTCGGTTCTGGTGCTGGAGCTTCTTGTGTGAGCCTGCTGACCCTCTCACACTATTCTGAAGGTACGGTAGAGTTTAGGAGTTTTTACATGGAGATATTTCAAGTTAATGTCAATGTGTTTTGCTAATATGTACTGTAGAATATGGACATGATGATGATGAATGAAGCATTTATTTGGTCTTCCAAACCAAATTTAGCTGTTTTTCTGTCATCCGTTTGTAATGGCGTACAGTCAACATGATTTCAAAATTGCCCCCGTTTGCTCATTGTAATGCACTTCAGAGATCACACCTACTGATCAAACACGTATCTTGAAAGTTGCTTTGGATAAATGTTTTTTTGCCAAATGTGCAAATGTAAAATTGTCCTCAGTCATCTCCAATCTGGTTTGTAATACCCAGTTTACACAATCCAATCAATTCTCTGAATAAATTCAGATCTTTGAATATCCCGTTTTACTCTGAAATACATCAGATTATAGTTAAATGGTTGTGATGGTGTTTCATGTTGACTGTAAATCATTATTCAGCGTGCAAACTAATAAACGCCAGTTTAGATGTTTTGCTCTCTGACACTGGCTGTTTTTGGACCCCAGATCTGTTTCAAAAAGCGATCATTCAGAGCGGTACAGCGCTCTCCAGCTGGGCAGTCAACTACCAGCCAGCCAAATATACCCGCATGTTGGCTGAGAAGGTTGGCTGCAATGAAGATGACACGGTTGAACTGGTTGAGTGCCTCCAAAACAAAAACTACAAGGAACTCATCGAGCAAAACATCACTCCTGCCAAATACCACATCGCCTTCGGTCCGGTGATTGATGGAGATGTCATTCCAGATGACCCTCAGATTCTCATGGAACAAGGAGAGTTCTTGAACTATGACATCATGCTGGGGGTGAACCAGGGTGAAGGTTACAAGTTTGTGGATGGTGTCTTAGATAGCGAGGATCGAGTGTCTGGCAGTGACTTTGAGTTTGCAGTGTCAGAATTCGTGGACCACCTGTATGGCTACCCAGAAGGAAAAGACACACTGAGAGAAACCATCAAGTTCATGTACACGGACTGGGCGGACAGAGAAAACCCCGAGATGAGGCGCAAAACCTTGGTGGCTCTTTTCACGGACCACCAGTGGGTGGCACCAGCTGTCGCCACAGCGGATCTGCACGCTCAGTACGGCTCTCCGACATACTTCTACGCCTTCTATCATCACTGTCAGAGCGAGATGAAGCCCGCCTGGGCCGACTCGGCACACGGAGATGAACTTCCGTATGTTTTTGGAATCCCCATGATCGGTCCCACGGACCTCTTCAACTGTAACTTCTCAAAGAACGATGTGATGTTGAGCGCTGTGGTCATGACCTACTGGACCAACTTTGCCAAAACCGGGTGAGTGAATAATTACAATAACAACAATCATTTTATACTGTATTAATTTAAAAATAATTGTGTGTGTATGTATATATATATATATACATACATCGTGTATGTATATATATATACATACATCGTACTGTGTTCGTACATCTCCTCTTTAAGCGCCACAAATGTAAGTTACACTTACATTTTAGCTTCTAGTTTATGAATCTTGATTATTTGTGAGATGTCAAGGTTTGTGTAAATTTTGTTCATAACATGCAATTTTTTCTTAAAATTGTTTTAGAGCTTTGAATTAATCTTAATAAAAAGTCAGATAATGTTGAAAGAGTGCTGATCATAAGTAAATCTGATGCATTTTTACATAACACAATTACTGTGCACATAACATACAATTTTGATTGTTTAAAAACGCAAAGTTTAAAAACTCATGTCAGATGTTTTTGTTTCATTCCTCAGAGACCCAAATCAACCGGTTCCTCAGGACACAAAGTTCATTCACACCAAACCCAATCGCTTTGAGGAAGTGGCGTGGTCCAAATACAACCCAAAAGACCAGCTGTACCTGCACATCGGCCTGAAGCCTCGTGTTCGGGATCACTACAGAGCCACCAAGATTGCCTTTTGGTTGGAGCTTGTGCCACACTTACACAACATCAATGAACTCTTCCAGTACGTCTCATCGACGACAAAAATCCCCCCGCAGGACACGACGCCCTTCTCGTACACCAAACGCCTGTCCAACAAACTCTGGCCCTCCACCACCCGCCACCCTGCCGTCCCACCAGCCAACACCAAACAGATGTCAGACCAGCAGAAGACCTCGGAGAAGGAGGACGGGGCCGTCATCATTGAGGCCAGAGATTACTCCACCGAGCTGAGCGTGACGATCGCTGTGGGCGCCTCGTTGCTCTTCCTCAACATCCTGGCTTTTGCAGCTCTCTACTACAAGAAAGACAAACACCGCCTGGAGTCGAGCCGCCGGCTGAGCCCTCCGAGAAACCTCGCCAACGACGTTCCCCGGGTTCCTAGCGAAGAGCTGATGTCCATGCAGAAGCAGCTGGACCACGATCACGACTGCGACTCGCTGCAGGGCCACGACATGATCCGCCTGACCTGCCCTCCGGATTACGCACTGACCCTGCGCCGCTCGCCCGACGATATTCCTTTGATGACGCCCAACACCATCACCATGATTCCCAGCTCCTTCGCAGGCATGCAGCCTTCGTACCACAACCCGTTTAACACGTTCGGTAACAGCACACCGAGCAGCATGGGCCTCCCTCACGGACACTCCACCACCAGAGTATAACTGCCTGTCTTTACTCTGCAGGTGACGGACTCTTTAGATGAAAAGATAACACACCCCGGGGGCTTGAACACAAACACTAAGGGTGTTATTTTGCTATTGACTCTTTTATGAATTAAGTAACATTAGACTTATTAACCTGTATAATGTGATCGGTGAATGTAATAACTTTCATGGTACAGCAGCTAAAGTTAAACACAAGCCTCACGCAGAAAGAGTTCAAAAACTGTCCGGCGTACGACGCAAAACAACCTGGTTGGGAAGGAATTCAACCTGATTTCCTGAATAACTTGTGAGGCAGTTTGTACACTTAGACAAATTTGGGGGAACAAACGCTTTTTTAACCACCCACGGTGTAGTTTAACCGGGCGCCGTCTGCGCAGTGATTTTGTAGCGGTCGAGACAGCAGTAATTTGTCAAATGAAGATCAAATGATTCAGGAGATTGTTATGAATGGATGAGGTACGGTCGGGCGAACCTGCAGCATTTTAAAGGACAGATTCGGGGGTGTGATGTCACAGTAAAGGATGTTACAGAGTTTTTAATGTATCTCAGAACCAGCCGCACGACTGGAGTTACGTAAATTGTTTCACCAGTAACTTTCTGGCTGTGTTTGAATTGTTACAAAATTTGCATAATTTCTCTAACGAACGAAGTGATAAAACGGCTCAGACAGCGCATACAATTAAACATCGCTAAAGCGTTGGCGGAACGTTCCCGCCCCTGCGAGTTCTAGAGGAATCTGCAGCGCTTCACGTGGCAGACGTCAGTGGTGTTGATTTAAGAGCACCACTGAAAGATTGATTGACTTCTCGGTGCCAAAACTGAGCGCTAAAGAAGTTAAAACATTCAGTGTTTTTCTGTCAACTCTATGTCAAATTTGTGTCAAAACATCGTGAGGAGACGCAGGCAAATGCTCCTTGCATTTTAAACAAGAGATCAGGTTGCAATTTGAAGATTCTGTGCCCGGTATAATTTACCTGAAACTGTCATTATTTACTCACCCCCATATTCGTCCAGACTGGTATTCTTACATTATTGTAGTGAGACACAGAATGAAAAGTTCTGGGCGTTTTTGACACATCTATTTTCAAGCTCCAGGAGGCAAAAAATATAAGCAGCAAACTGCCTTCATAAAACTTACAGTATAGCACACTATACTATACTATACTATACTATACTATACTATACTATACTGTACTATACTGCATTATACTATATTATACTGCACTGTTCTATACTATACTGCACTATACTGTGCTATACTGCACTATACTATACTGCACTATACTGTGCTATACTGCACTATACTATACTGCACTATTCTATACTTCTGTATACTATGATATTCAGTAGTTGTATTAACTACTGTTATGGTGTTTAGGGTTCTAATGGAGTTTGACAGAGGAACATGAGGGTTAGTAAATAATGTCAGTGAACTATTTCTCCATGAGCTCATGTCAACGAAGGTCTTTAACTGCATTATCATATTTCTAAGTCTGACGAGTGATATTTTAGTGCATAATGTATATAGCATAGAATAAACTGTAAAAAAAACTACAGCTTATAGTATTGCTTTGAATTAAATATATAAGTCTTTTAGGGACTTTCATTTGCTTGTGTAAAGATCTGAATGTACGTTTGCCAACTGCTCTCTCATTTTTGCTCATTTCATTATTTATGTGACTGTGGAAAAGTCCATAGCAATAGTTACTGTAGGTCCTGTACTGCTTTACAAGCGTGTCATTTCATAGCCGGCTGCAGCACCGTCAGGCCCCTCCCACTTTGTACTACAACCAGTTTTGTGATTTGGGGGCGGGACAGATGGGTGGGCAGATGGGCGGGGCTTCAATTCCTGTCAGTGAGGCTAGTGGGCATGAAATTACACACTTGTCCTTTAAATAATCACAATATTCTTATTTCCATACATGAAAACCCAGTAGATATTTTGGGTTACGCTGTAAAGCTTTACAATTATGAATATGAAATCCAGTTTCTAATCTTGCTTTGTCTTTGGGCTCAGGTGGAAACTAGTCAGTGAACACTAGGTTGGTGGTTTATGATGACTGTGTCCTCTTGCTTGTTTTGTATCTGGAGCAGCAACTAGTTAAGTTGTTTGAAGGGTTTTGGGGCAGAATTGTTGAGTTTCTAGTCATCTCTGTTTTGTTTGGATATTTCATCCGACCTCCGGTTCTGATGGACCCGTAACCCTGAACACACTGTAAATCGCTTTGAATAAACGCATCTGCCAAATTAATAAGTATAAATGTTTTGATAAAGCCACATTGGTTGAACCAATAACCATCAGTGAGGCAAATATCAGACGGGGGTTAAAAAAAAATGACATCCCTTTGTTTAAAAGTGTGTTTAGTGTTTTTACAGAAAGACGCAACTGAAAACGATTCATCAAGCTTCTGTTGCCCAGAGCAAGATTGTCAGAGAAACTGATCAACAACTTTGTGTGATTGTAATCTATAAACAGGAAGTTGGCCTACTGTTTCCTGTGTCTATATAATATAGTGTTTCTATGTCTCAGTTCCATTTGCATAGAGGTTTACAAAGAGTAAAGATTTTTTTGAGGGTGAAGAAATTTGTCTTGTCTGATTTGTTTATCATTTACGCATTAAGTTTGTTTTTTATACCTTCATCGTAAGATAATTTCATTAAAAAAGAAGGTTTAATGTATCATCTTTTGCCTCTTTAAATATATTATCTGATGCTATAAATTAAAAGTGTCAGCCCTCTAACTGACAGGGTAAAAATCAAAATGTAAATGCTTCAAAACTCATTGCAGATAATCTTTTAACAAGTTGTTTTTTTTATCATTCTCTCATTCTTTACTATGATGTTACAGCACGTTTGAGTTTGTTTTGCCTCACCGAAAGGCTTGTTGATGGATATCTGTAAGAGAAATTTTGCTGCTTTTTCTAAAAAGAAATAAACTTAGATTTTGCTCAGTTGTGTTTAGTGATGTCTATTAATTATTAATATTACCAATAGAGATAAAGGGTTGGTTTATATTTGTAATATTTACATACAGAAATATGTTCTTCTGGATTTGTGTTTTCTATTGATAGACAGTTCTATAATCCTAAAGAGAAATGAATCGGTCCCATAAATAATTGCTGAAAAATCAGTGAATCTCTTCAGTTCTGTGTATGTTAGGACATTTTATGAAGAACAAGAGCTTATCGCATCCTCCTGAGATCTCCAACAGGACAAAACTGGCAGGAGTAAATAATCGCAGCATTTGTTTTTGGAGAAACTATTATTTTAACACTTGTTTGCAGTGTTAATGCTCAGCAAGGTTGATTTTACGATGAGCGGTTTTCCAGGGTGATAAATGCAGAGCGTGTGATGAACACAGAACCAATGAAGATGAATGACATCATAGCTGTGAGGTACAGCAGGTGGATGCAGCTCTAGTTCTCAAAATGTTCCTTGCTTTTGGTCTTCGGTGCAGATGGAACTTAAAGTAACTGTTCACAAAAACTAGAACTTGACAGAATTCAGAATATTCACACTTTTTTTGTGGGCGGACTCCTTTAATATCTCTCCTGAATAGCTCTATAATCAAAATGTTTTATGTAGTTTTGCAAGTTCAGTGAGGAGTGAAACTCTTTCATTATTCAACAGAAAGCGTTTCATTGTTCTGTCGTTCATTATTTATCAGCTGCGGTGACATCCAGCTGAAAGCAGTAATTGTTATTCCGTTTAAAAAGATATTTTTATCAATTATTCAGCGATAATCAAGCCTAAGAAAATGAAGCCTGTTGAGGAAGAGCAGAAACGCGGACTGGTCTGGACACAGAGATTATTTGCGCTGTTAAATTCTGATCTGATGAAGAGTGTCTCGCAGACCAGCAGCGTATGGAAGCGTCTGATGGACAGCTGCTATAGCTGTCAGTCTCACGGAGAGACAGATGGCTGGAGTGATGTTTGAGCAGTAACTGTGTTTGTAGCTTTGGTCACAATCTACTGAAGCCATCTGGGGGCATCGCACATGGCCGGAGAAAGACACACACAGTTATGAGGTATGAAAACTGAGGGTAATTATATTGAGGGTGTCAGTGGTAGCATGTGCTGTTGGTGATTCAGATGTGATCATGTTTTGTGACTAAAATTACCACAGACACGGACTAAATCTCAGCCCATATGTCAGATACTGATCCAACAAAGGCCTTATTAAACAAATCCAATACATGATTCATTTATGAGACTCATTTTTTCCCTCATACTGGTGTCTGTTTTTAACAAGGCCATGCTTGTATTTAGTATTATGTAACACTCATCTATTCATCACTGTTCTGAGCACAACAAATGCAATTTATAGAAAGTGGAGAGCTATTATTAAACTGCAGCATAAGATTGTAGTACCTTTATCTCAATGTTTCTGCAGCTCTTTAAATGTTTTAGATCACAGAGAGATTCGGATGGGTTCAGTTCACAATTTATTTACATTGTTTATATTCAGGTAAACACATTCACTGGATTCAAAGCATTCAGTTTGTAAGATTCAAATAAATCACATTTTCATAACCTGCACATGCACGTCTTCCATCATCCTGTAATATCAGTGCATGCTCAGACTGATACCCATAATCCCCTGCAAAGAACAGATGACCTTTAACTCTCAGCCTTCCTGAGCTTGTATCTGATTGGTTGGTTCTGGTCTGCATCAACTGAACTTTTCTGGCTGATATTATCATGCAGCTTATTGGTGCCTTTTCAAAACACAGCCTAGGTGTCCAGTAGTTTTAACATCTAATATTATTGATTTCATTAACTGTTAAGGTAACTAGCCTTATAATATTAACAGTAATAAATGTAACTGTTAGTTAAACATACTAACTGTCTTTCATAACTCAGCTGTGAAACTGAACTGTACCTCTGAACTGTCACAGCAACTGCGTTGACCTTTCCGAACATGATTTTAATTTGTACATTAATATGACCAGAACTCAGACGAGTTAAACACACAAACCATCTACTGTTAGATAAAAGGAGAGTAATTTCTCACTTTCAGAGACATTACAGCCACCAGCCTCCTACAGCACCTTGTTCCATATGGGAAAATGTCAAGGAGCGTTCTGAGAAAGACAGAGTCATTTCTCAGACTAAATGACTGTGGCAGGTGTTTGAATAGCCTCGGAATAATAATAACAGTCGGCCACTAACCTAGATCCCCTCCGAGGTCACTGACTCGACAACCATTGAATGCTAATTTCTCCCACACCGAAACGAAACAAGTGATTTCTTGTTAAAAATCTGTTTTCTTTTCTCACTATGTGATCTTTGTCACACCGTTGGTATCGTTTGAAAACAGAAGGACCGGTGACATTTCTTAAACAAACTCTCCGATTAGCATTAAATGTCAGCAGGAATCGCGGTGTGAGATGTGACAGGGTTGATCATCCGTGAGTTGCGATTCAAAGCTAAATGTTTTAAATGTTGGTTTTATTCTTCAGACACCAAACAAACCGGTGACTCTTTTTCTCAGAATTTTGTTTCTTGGACACATTTGTGCAACTTCACTCTCTTCCTGTTTGTCTGTGTGAGGTGACATTTAGAGGTCAGGAACATAATGATCACATCTACCTGTCTGATTCACTGTCTGATTCACACACACACACACACACAGCTCTGGTACACACTAATAAAATAGCAAAACACTGGATGTGTGTTGCTTATAGAAGAGTTCATCTGTCACTTTTGTGTTCACTAATGAGTTTTCGTCTGACATGTGATGCACACAAGTTCTGTTTTGTATCTAACAGTACAAAAAACAGCTTTCAGGTGTGTCCTGATATACTGCTATCAAAAGTATAAACACTCCCGTTGCTGAACATTTTTGGGGGGGGGAGAATGAAACATGTAAATCTCCAGTGTACTAATGCTCCGGTCGATCATCTTAAAATAAAGAAAATGCTTTTTTGAATCAGTGTATGAACGAGACTCAAGCGCTGTAAAGCTGAACAGAGTTTTAGATATTCAGCCAGCCTGTTTGATTATTTTAAATAGCTGCTCATACACCTCAATGTAATGTGTCCTTCAGCATCTTATTCAAAGCATTTCCATAACTACAGCTGAATTCACACGACATGCAGATGAAAACTGAAAGAATGGTCGCTTTTTAAACCTGTCGAGGGCACGTGCTACAATTTGTGGCTGGAGATGGTTTCTTGTGTAACGACGTTGACCAGATAACAGTGCGAGTGACAGATTATCTGTGTCTGATGAGGTTGAAGCCGTGACCTCAGAACGCTGCTGCTGGACAGATAATCGATGCCATGGAGATGATTGCTTGTGCTATCCGCTGGAGAGCCCTCTGAGGTGAAGAATCACAGGTACGGCTGCTACCGCTGCTGCTGGGGGAGGAGCCAAACTGTAACGCTGTGATGTCATAACGTTTGTGCAGCTTCATTACAATAAACATTCCAGAGAGGCCATTTTGAGTTCTGATGTCATAGCACGATAAACTCTTGCATCTCAACAGCTTACAAAAGGCAAATTTGATAAGAGCATATTTATATTAGCAAATTTATTTCTCTTGATATAGGGCATTCAAAGTAAAATATTTAGCAGGGCACAATCGCTGAGTTTGACAAAGCATAATTATGTACTAGTCAGTGTGGCCTAAACGTTTTTGTTTATCTGCACATTTCTGTGCGATGCTGAGATAACGTTGTGTATGAAAGTTCAGCCTGAAGTGCAGCATTAAAATCTCCTGCTGACAAACTACAGCGCGCCAGCCATGCATGAAATAAGGTCATTTTTATTCGTTTTACTTGCAGGGCCGCTGAACACTATCACGCTGTCGCATTTAACAGCGCATACTCGTCTGCTCAGGGCAATTATTCTCTTTCTTAATAAATCATTCCTACATTTTCTCAGATTACATGATGAGACTTTAATTCTCGGATTCTTGTGCCTGATTTGAATCATTTTGTCTTAATAGTTCAACGTCCACGTCATAATAGTTTCAGGCAAATGGTGGAAGCTTCCTGCTGTCATAAACATTCAAGACCAATGACAAAGATGTGTGTGTGTGTGTGTGTGTACCACAATGTCTCCAAAAAATGAAAAGGTGGTAAAAGTCACACACCTACTTGGCTGGGATCAAGCAAGCGGGACATTAATTATTAAATATATTAAATTATGCTTTTTTTTAAATGTAGAAATGTTTCTGTGAGGGTTGGGGATACAATATACAGTTTGTACAGCATAAAAGTCATTATGTTTATGGTAAACCCCTCAAAAGCATGGAAACATAAAGTGTGTGTGTGTGTGTGTGTGTGTGTGTGTGTGTGTGTTCAACTCAATTTTCGGCTCTATAATCATCTCGCAAAGGTTTCAGCAAATCCATTACACTGGTCTTTAATGACTCCACACGTATTAACATCCCCCGAAACATCCGATTAATGTAAAATATCCTGACTCATTTTAAACCAAAAAATCTACAGGGAAACTAAAGAGAATTTTAAATCTTTTCTATGATTAATAAAACATGTTCATAAATCTTGGACTAGGGAGAGTCCCTCAGGAATGTTTTTCATGTAGGATGTGATATGAATTCATTTAACATCTGAACCTAAATTTGCTAGATTTTTGAATTACATGGATTTAAATAATTCTACCAGAGTGGCAGATTTTACACAAATGATTGGAGTTGTAAACAAGAACATTATCAATCCTCAAGAATTTGTGTGATTTATGTAAAATTTTCTATATGATGGTCCTTCTACACAGAGTTACATTAGTTTAATAGTCATGTGTAGAGTTTACAGTTTAGTCTTCAACAGCCAATGAAATTACGCCAGGATTGCAAAACAGCACAAGTGTGAATTCAGTTTAAATGGAGGTACCAAACATTTTAAAGGCCTCAATATAAATAAGAAAATTTCAATGCTTAGTATAATGCAGTGAGGTTTAGTATGATGCAGTGATGTTTAGTAGGATGCAGTGAGGTTTAGTATGATGCAGTGAGGTTTAGTAGGATGCAGTGATGTTTAGTAGGATGCAGTGAGGTTTAGTATGATGCAGTGAGGTTTAGTAGGATGCAGTGAGGTTTAGTATGATGCAGTGAGGTTCAGTATGATGCAGTGATGTTTAGTAGGATGCAGTGAGGTTTAGTATGATGCAGTGATGTTTAGTAGGATGCAGTGATGTTCAGTATGCTGTGAAGAGAAAGTTGTCACTGTGAAATCTTAACCCTGCTACTGATATTTGATGAAAAGATGATGGTTCCTGTCTTGTTCAGTTTGACTGTGTTTTGCGTTTCAGTGATGGACAGACAGCAGCAATCGTCTTTTCAAAACTAGATAAATGCAAGTTACAAAAAGCGAGAGAGACGAATTGTACAAGGTGTATTTGAACACAATGAAAACTCAGGACAAATTGCCCTCTCTGATTTTCAATTTTATATTATAATGTCAATAACACGTCTGAGTTTTTTAACAAATGTCACTAATGGCTTATTGGTCTTATAAAATGGCACTAACGTCAATATAATAACCATGTTGAAGCAAGAAGAGTTGAAAAAGACACCAGTGAAGATTGTGTTTTGCGAACTCTCTGCTAGTTCAAGCAAGACTTACTAATGCAACCAGCTCCTTACAAGCCGACCTGAGATGTTGAGCAGAAAGGTTTTACTCAGCAGAGCTATTTTTTACATCTGACAATTTTCCTGTGCGTCCATCTACCAGTTGGGTTTTGTTGAGTTTGCATGTGCTCAATGTAAATTGTGACCATCTACAGAAATCTTACTGCAGTAAAACTGTAACATAACGAAAGCACCACATTTCCCCCTACTGACTGCTTTCAGTAGCACAAACATCTGAATTCGCTCCATCTCTAGAGTCTGTGTATGTGTAACATTATAGACTGTATATTCACTGCACACGCACACTGTTCACATCAATGCTAATACATTTGAATTGGTTAAAGCATTATATACACTAAAACATCTACAGTTCAGGTGTATTGACCTGACAATTAAACATTTTGAAATATATTTATTAATGGCAACGCATTTATATGACCATGACAACTATATTAGCTTTAATGCTTCTGCTCATTTTGTGAATCTTGTGTTTTGATGCATCTATCGGTCTGTCCATGTTGATGTCTGTCTGATTTTATCAGGTCTGAACCAAGCGACAGATGAATTAGTTTCCAAGAGTTTGATCAGACCAACAGACAAGTCTGTTTAATTTGAACTATGCACAATTTCTGGCATGTTTGGTTGCATTGTATTATTTTCATTGTGCATTTCTTTCCTACAGCTCAAAAGAAATACAAATCAATAAGTTTCTCTGTGTGTGTGTGTGTGTGTGTGTGTGTGTGCAGTACACATGTTGTTTTTCCCTCACAAATCAATTTTCCTTCCTCTTTAATTTCTCACAAGAGGCTCATAATTGACTCTTCTATTCCAGTCTGACACAATATAACAAATAATGCCTGCTTTTAAATATTCAGTGGTGAATGTTTCAGCATGTCTCTCTTTGCTTCTCTGTCATAATAACTAATGATGAATTTTGCATTTAAAGCACGATTGCTTGTGATAATAACACATTGCATCATTCTGCACCAAATGCTTATTGTAAGCGCTGGTAACTTGCAAATCTGTCCTTTATTTTATAGTATTTGTTGATCTGTTTATGTCGTGAAGGACTAAACGTTAACGTGACTGTCATCAACATACGATGACACAGACTGTCTGACATGAGAGATGCAGGGGTTTTGAGCTGCATGCGTTGTTGCATGCGTCCTTCTGCATTTGCAGTAACACACTAATGCAACGAGCTGCTTTAAATTCATCGCGACGGCACTCCATCAAATTAATGTCCCTTTTCCAACTGCAACTATCCATTTACGTTCTCAGATATTTCATGCCCACTTTTTTTTAGCTTAATTAATGTTCCTGTGTGACTTTCTAAGCGCCTTCTGGTTTCATCTGTAAACGTGTTGAGAGATCAGCTTCTGTATTCATTTATCAGCCGGCTACCTCTGCCCTGTTATTTCATTGGCATGAATGCGTCCCTCTAAAAATCTATTCACCAATCTGATGATACAGGGATTCTGAAATGCTGGCAAATGAACTTCATAGACCCACAGTATCGCCTGTTGTAGAAATGCTTATGTAGCACTAAATGTTGGCGATGTACAGATTTACTGGCATCAGAACAGTGGACAGGAAAAGACTTACATGAGTTTAAGACGGTGTGTTAGTGTCTGTCATTTATTCAGCATGATCTGAACATCTAACATTTTATTGGTCCATCATATACTTGCCTTTGATCAATGATAAAGTATAATCTCAAATATGTAGCTTTTTTGTGGTTTATTGGTATTCATTTTAACACGGTCATCATTGGGTATCTCTGTGACCGTATGAATATTTCTCTTTGTTTTGAGAAATGGGCAGTAAGGCTTGAGATATCAGGATAAATCGACTTCGTACCCCATCGACTTCCCTTTAATGACCCCTCTAGAGACCCTCAGACCAGAGGAGGCACGGGGGCCGAGCAAACTGCAGACAGAGATCATGAAGAAACGCTGTTTGATGTCATATACAGTCCTATAGGTATTTATAACCACTCACAGAAATAGAGTTATTATAGGGAAAACTGTACGTGATCTGTGGTGCGTAATATAGTCACAGAAATGACAATCGAGAGATGGACCAATATGTATGTGTAACAAATGGACAAATATGTATGAAAACAAGCCCATCATTAAACTCTAGCAAGCTATAGCTCTCTTTTTCACGTTGTGTTTGTGTTTTGTAGAAGTTGTGGTAAAGGGTGGTACTGTGCACTGAAGCGTGTGACTGTTTCTATGCAAAAAATGTGTTACTTTTGTCCTTCAAACTTTTAGGACACTTTTCTCCATGAGGTCACCAAATACACTTAAAACAATAATGAAAAATAAACACTAAGAAATGCATTATTGTGAGAAAGTGCATTTGTTTGACAGCGATCAGATACATGTTTGCGGTTGTTGTGCGTGACGTCTGACGCGGGGCGTGTCCAGCTGTTAAAGCGTCAGGTGCGCGTGGAGACGCCAATTAGCGTTACGCAACTTTTACGCTTCGGCTTGTTTCGGCCTATAGTTGAGATTTACGCGTTTATCCTGATCACAGCATTAAAAATATATACCAAAATATATAAATATATACCAATATATTTATAGCATAAGTTTATCGTTTGGAATTTATCGTTTGGTCACATCCACGAAAACCATCAACGCGTAAGTAACCAAAGACTTTATTATGATTCTGCAAGCAGGGTTACAGTGTAAAAACGTGAAGCGATTAAAATCACATTTGCTCATAAACAGTCATTGATGCTGAACTTTATTCGTGCTGTTCCGATTATGAACAGCAGGTGGCAGGTGTGACTTCTGTAGCGCGTGCGTGCGCGTGCATGCGTGCGCGCGCGTGGGATTATTGGCCACTCGTTTTTCTTGGCAGTGGTTTGGAAAAGGAAGTTTGGTTTTCCATCGTTTACTCTTTCCTGTGAGCAAATAGGACGAGAGCAGAAACCATATGAGATTGTCTCTTGAATTTCCTGTGTTCCTCACTTATCTGTGTCAGTCTCACACCAGTCAACACCATTAACACGAGACCAGTCTTCCCACTTTACACCCCAGCACAGGACTATGATGTATGAACATTTGTTTTCTTTATAGACACAAACCTTGTAGATTTAGGCATCTGTTTTTGGCAAGGTATTAGTTTAGTTAAAACACAATAGCATGTTGTAGAATCTGTCATTACAGTACCTTCATGAAGTGGCAAATATTATATTATATAATATTTTTTTAGAAAATGCTAAAAAAACATGAAAATTTCAGAAATAGCAAAAATTGAACTAGATGTTTGAGTTACACGTATAAACAACTGCTAATATTTGGACTCAAAACCTTGTAATTCGCGTGTGACAGGTCGCCTCCGTCTCCTGTATGTATTTATGACCGATTCTCCTCTAGTGTTTTATTGTATTTCACTGTGAGAGGTCAGAACCCCTCCGACCTTTCACCTTCTTTCAGCGAGATAAGTGCAGCTACAAACTTCCTTGAAGCAGCAGAAACGTGACCCTCTGTATCTCAGTGCTATAATTTAGGGCAAACTTTGAAGTCAAGACCCCCATGAGTCAAAGTCTTCTGCCCTTTCTGGAAGGTCTCTGAGGCAGAAGACATATGTTCTCCTGGTCCGATGAGGTTTAAAGAGGCTCTTGCACAGGGTTCATGGCTTTAGATTCATCATAGTGCAAGAACTGTTGCTTGGTGGTGCTCGATATAGTTTTGTGAAGCTTTTACTAGTTGTAACAGAGATTAGAGTTGCATTTTATTATTGTGTATCTGATGTCCAGCTGTCATGTTAACATTCTGAAAATTGTTGTTTAAATGAATATGTATACAGTTTTTCCGATTTGTAATTGTTAAACTGTGACCTAATGCAAAAAGTTAAAAATGAAGCAGTATCACAGTTTTAGTTTAATGAAGAAATGAATGTGATTGAATGTGATTTTTGTCTATGAAACTTCAAGATCAAATGGTGTCTGAGATCATGAGAAGCCATAAATTCAGTCAAGTGTGTCCTGACCTTTAACTGCTGGTGTATGTTATGGGTTGTCAAACCAGCAGCAGTTAGGAGGTGGGTTGAGGTGGATCACTAGTTGTTCTGTGGAGAGGGAGAGAGAAAGAGAGAGAGAGAGAGAGACATATGCTTAACCACCTTTGACTTTTCCCACTAACGCCCTTTTCTCAGACCTTTGCTCTTTCCCGGTTTGTCGTCTGTGTCGTTCACCAGGGAAGCAGAGAGTTAGATTAGGAGAGAGTTTCCTTGACTTATTTATGTTCTGTGACATAAGCCAGGCGAGTTCGTGACACACTGACACATATCTGTCCGTCTGCATGTTGAGCAGGAAAAGATGAATCAGAGTTAAAACCTGTAAAATCATGTAAAACTGTGACTCTGATTTGCATACCCAGCTAACAGGGAACGTTGGATAATGTTCTCTAAAAGTTATCAAAATTGTTCAGTAGTAACGTTCAACAATCAAACAGTAGTTTGTTGAATGTTTTAAAAAACATTACAGTTTGAATATATTTTTTGATAACCAAACACCAACATTAATACATAAAGTAAAAAGTAAAAATTGATATTTTAAACATTCCTATAACATTTAAAATAACATTTCTAACATTTTCTTACAACCTAAAATTGTCAGCTGGGTATAATTCACAGGTTTGAGTTTTAATTGGTGTCTTTCAAAGGTTTAAGGATGTTGTTCCCGGCTGCTACTGTATGAAAACTGTGCGTTCTTTTGTGTATATTATTTTAATGACTAGCTTTGAGGCCTGTAGTTTGGTCTTTACAATATTATGACTTTCCACCCAGAAGATCTGATGAACGTGGTGATGCTTTGTAGAATATGTCAGTAAAACATTCTCTGATGTCTGATAAAATTACAGAAATCAGTGAGATAATATTCAGCATTATTCCAGAATACAGTGACATGAGATCAAGAAAACACATGGTTTGAGTTGAATTATGGGCCATGTTGCAGTGTGTCCCCTCCACCCTAGTTATTGAGATTACTTGAAATGATCTCACCACTGAACGCATATGTACACAAACATATGTGAAAGTCATATTTTCTATAATATAAGAGAACCCTCGGGCGATCCTGATTTGAATGCTAATGAAAAGAATGTGAAATCAAAATTGATTTAATGTGGTTGGTTTGAAATAAAGCAGAATATTATCAGAGATGTTTTTTTAATGTTGGTAAAGTGATTAAACAATGTTCTTCAATCTGCAGTGTCTACCATTCTGAAGATGCATTTAAATAAATTAGACATTTTATTTTAATGCTACATGCTGAACCAGTTTAAGGACAATTAATAACTAAAACTGGGATATTAAATTGATTTGTCAGGACACATTCATGTTCATGTCTGTGGTTGCCGGGCATTAAACTCGCTGCGTTAATACAGGGTGCAGTGAAAGATGCGATTAGCCGCATATGTCAGCTCATCCAATCAGAATTCAGAGTCTGAACTGTTGTTTAATGCGCTAGCGCTGACACATCAGCAGGCATTACCAGCGCATTAGTTCAGTGCATGTTAGCAGTTGTCTGCACCTGTGCTCTGCATGCAGACAGACAGCAACTGCAGCGGTGCATGAATCCTCATGTCTTCAGTCTTGACATTGTCATTAGCATGTTCTGTATAGGATAATATAACAAACACACCATACACACTACATACTGCAGTAAGAGAAGTATGCTAGTTTGGTCTTCTGAAGAAAAGAGTGTGGTGTGGAAACATCAGACATGCATCTGCAGTAAATGCGTCTGTCTGTCCCCCCTGTTGTCCAGTAATGACTTGTTGTTTCCTCGACTGAGCAGAAGAACGTGTCGCAATTCATTTCTGAGCTGACGAGGTCTTTCTGCTCGGTTTATGAGGTGAGACGCGTCCCTGCGTGTCCGCGCGTCGCCTCTGATCTGCTACACCCCGCACCTTAATGAGCTCCGGTCAAGTCTATTTAACCCCCCGACCATCGCCAGGGACTTCTGGTGCTGTAGCGATGGAATATGATGCTAAATGCAGTGGAATGTTACAAGCGTTTAGCTGGGCCCCTCCGAAGCTCCGTGGCAGGAAATAATGACCTTTGCCCTCCAGCGTGATCCTCCACCATTTCATGGTCTTCATTCTAGCTTGGGCATCAGTTAAAAAAAAAGGTTCATTCAAAATGTAGTTTTTAAAGTCTTTGTATTAATGTTGTTGCTTGGTTGGAAGAATAAAAATAACATTTCGATTTCTGTGATATATAACAGTTAAAATGTAATGCTACTGCAGGAACATTTTTGATGTTTTGAGAACATCCCTGTTAGCTGGTGTTGCCAGCTTCTAGCAGTTTAGTGACCCCGTTTTACACCCCATAGCAAAATAAGGGACTAGCAACAAATTCATTTACTTTTTGGATAAACATTAGGTTCTTCCAATAAACACTAGTGTGTAGTTTGTTAACCAGACAGAGCTTGTGTACGGTGTGAGAGAAAATGACAACAGAGACGCTGAGTTTTCAAGCAGACATTAGCTGCTTTTTAGCACTGGCAACACTGGCTACGATTCCACAGGACTGGAGTAAAACCATTTCATTTCAGATATCAGTCATCATACGCCCAACGTTTACTGCATTATTGACAGAACAATTGTATCTAGTACAGGTTGTCATTGCCAAAACCAAAGCTAAAAAGTTTCTGGTAGCATTTGTTCTTCGTTAGTGTCACTTTAAGGTTTTCACCGCGTTCAGTTGCACCCTGGAGAGATTTCTTCCTGGAAAGTTTGTTTAGTGCGACTGATTCGGCCGTTAACCCCAACCTCTCCTGTCTTTGACATGAAATCTACTGCAGTGGGAAACCAATGTTTTTCAAATTAGACATCTTGGTGGTTTATGGCTGTAATAAATTGGCTAACTTTAGTACCAGCATATGGTTTAGTTGTAATATGTGGTTGTATGTGGACTGCCAGAGGATTGTGAGGTTTTGTAATGAGTGTAATTCTGAGATCGACGTGAGTTGACGTCTGAGCTGTAATCTGTACCGATCTGTGTGTTTGTCTCTGTTATTGTTATATAATCTCAGTCATATCCCAGGTAACAATTTAAGGTTGTAGGAATGTTTCCATAATGTTTTAAGTAATACAACTGTTAGAAAGTTCAACTTTTTAATTTTGTAAATGTTTTTAAATGTTCCTCTAACAATGTTAAGAAACTTTTAGAGAACGTCAGCCAATGTTCTGAGAATGTTACCTGGGCTTAAGTCTCTAGAAAGTGAGTCATGAGTTATACTGAGTGGGCAGCATAAAGACGCTTGTGTGTGTGTGTGTCTGTGTGTGTGTGTCTGTGTGTGTGTCTGTGTGTGTGTGTGTGTGTCTAGCAGCTGTGTTGACACAGATATCTGTACAGGAGAACAGACAGTGACAGATGAACCTAAAGATTGTTCACACAACTCAACAAAAGAGTTTTCACAGCCACATTGAGTCCCCAGGTGTTTTGCTTATATTTTGATGTACTATTCTCATACTCAATGGTCATTTTGTTTAGCAGTGTGACTTCAATTTTGTGTTTAACTTTTGTATTTTGCTGTCAGATAAAAGCGGTTGCTACATTAAACAAATCTGTATGCGCTTTGTGTTTTTGTTAACTAGTGGATTTAACTCCTTTAGTAAGTTCAAAATTGTATTAATAGGTGTGTGTGTTTATTTAACCCTGTTTTGATTTCAAATTGTGATGTGACTGATCCAGTCTTGCATTTATCACAACCTGTTCTTCAGACTGGACTTCAGGTTCTGATGTCAACAGCAGGTCCGAACAAGTCATAGGTGAATAAAGACACAAACTCGACACCGATGGATTTTCTCTTCACCGGCTTCATTGTGGTTCATGTTCACACACTTCAGACAATGAGTTAGTCAGCCTGAGAAATAAAACAAGCTTTTACACGAGTTAATAGTTTAACTGCTGTTTCTGTTACATACAGGGAGCTTAACGGGAGATTTTACCATGTTTTCATAGTGATGTGAAACGAAATCAAAAGGTTGCTGTGTGACTGTTTTGGTTACAAGTTACGGCTTCTATAATAAGCTTCAAATTTGAGGAAACTTTCACCGATTCAGATCATGACATGTTTTCATATGTTGTAGATAAACGTATAGCTTTAGGAATTTAATAGAGTCATTGCTTAAATGTTGCTGGATAAATAACGTAAACCTTTAATGGTTTAAGTGGCTTTGGATGGCAGTGTCTGACTAATGCATAATTGTAAATGAACTTGTTGGCCAAACTTTGAATGTTGGCTTGAAAAGTTTAAAATGTTTTAAAATCTTGGAACAAAACGAAGGTCACAGGTCTTGTGTTTGTTTATATTTGAACTGTTTAAATAAATGTGTTATAATATTCTGAGTATTCAGTCAGTGTAAGTCTGTGAGATTTAGTCTGAACGCTCAGTGGTGACTCTGTTTGGTGGACGGCTCAGTTTCTGAGACATATTTTTTCAGTGCTTGTAGTGATTATTTCCCAAATATATTTAAAAACAAAGTAGAATTATGCTGCTCTGGGATATGTGGTTTACATGCTGTGTGGTCTGAACCGGTTGAGAACTGATTTAGAGATATGAGGATGTCCAAACACCGACCTTTGAATGTTCCTTCAGTTAAAACTGAAGCTTTTGGGATGTCTACGTTGAGACCTGAGCTCCAAACATCGTGCCCTGGTTAATGTGTTGGCTAATACTCTATGCATGAGTTATAATTAAAGTGCATTAGACACCTGGTCTATATTTTGTCTTTAACACGCCTCAGCCAGTGCATGTAAATATGCAATTAGGGATTGTGGAAACAATTTTTGAAAGTGCAACACAAGTGAGGGCAATTATGTGCTCCTTCACAGAAGTTTCTCTGTAGTTTTTGCTCAAGGCAACAGACAGAGATGGGATGAAAATGGCCTTAACAAACAATTTCCTAACAAACAGCCTGTGCAGTGTTGACTTCAAATAGTGCAAAACATCATATTTACATATTTTACCTGAACAATCAACTATTGTACATTACATTTCTTATGAAGACATGCATAGTAATGCAAATTATTTGCATTTTTGTATTTTTATAACGGCAAAATCTTGTAACGCTGCCCTGAACGGTACTTTCTTTGTGATGTGAAGGACACGATTGATTCCTCCGGGCAGATTGGATTCACACAGGTGAGCACAATTATCTGACCTCCACAAACGCTCACTAGTTTGGCTGCAGCTCTATGGGAAAGTGTCTCATAATTTGTGCTTCTGAGCAAAGTGAGCATTTATGATTGTTTAAATACACCCTCATGGTTTGATACTGGAGGTAATGGATTATTATGTAATACTGGGTTTGGTTTTAACAGCTAGTAATTTTAAAACTACAATGTGAGATTGATTCTTTTTTTCCAGCTGACCAGATGTTATTAATCACGTAAATGTGAGATTTGCATAGTCACATGTTAGAAAGTGTGCCTGTGTTATACCGTACCATACTGTACTGTACTAAACTCTGTAGTAAATGTTTTTGGATAACTTGGAGAGAACGTTTAAAGAGCCATAGCCAACAAAGTTAGACTAGATTTCATTTTGAGATGTTTTAATATATCTGCCAGCTACCTGTTTTAATTCCGCTTTAATTCGATTTTTAGACAATAGATGAAGATACGTACATTGAATGAACCCGCTTGTGAAATATGAATGCTAAATACTGACCGATAGCATCGGTTTCCTAAGCTACAGTTTAAAGAATGTGGTTTTAATGACTGTTTTTAAGTTTGTTTGTTTGTTTGAAAACCTTGTGTAACGGTTTTCTAAATCCCTGAGGATTGATGTTTGTGTTGAAACTCCTTCATAATGTAGACGTATTCATCACTGTGAGCGTCTGAGACGCATCTCTGATTGTTTTTCAGGTTCTCCGCCGGTGCGCCAGAACCTGCTCATGTCGTGAACATGAGCCAAAACAAAGGCCTCCTGTCTGATTTACAGATCAGACATTGTCTCATTGGGGAGTGATGCAGAACCCACACAGACACCTGAGCTCTCAGAACCAACATCTGACATCACTAGATCCTTTAGTCTGGTGGAAAACATCTACACCTTCAGCAGATGTTCTGGTCTGGATTGGTGGTCCTCGGACCACAGGGGTGCCCATTCCTGCCTCTGGAAATATATAATATATATAAATATATAGTGTATATATTTTGAACAAGCTGAAGGTTGTGGGTTTGAACGTTGCTGCATTTGGTTTGATTTTATGCAGTGATTTCACTGAAATGAGAAGCAGACGGGGTGAGTGAGACCGGGGCTGATTATGGACCCGTCCAGTGATTGTTGAGGGGCTCCAGCCGAGGGGCCCATCGTGGCCCGACACCTGGAAACAAGCCCCAGCTGACAGACTAACAGTCTCACAATTTGAGAGATCTTGTCTGTTCCTAACAGGCATCATTAACCCCCTCTTTCAACTGTATGTGGTGTCCATTCGTGTAATGGCGTCTTTTTGATATTTGCAAGGTTATTTCCTGTTAAACGTTGGATCTCATAATTGCAACACCAAAGGCATTTGTTCTCATCCATCGCTTTCACATAACTTGGAAGCTAAGATGGTCTTAACGTTTATAAACATTTACATTTAACGCCTAATTCCACGAATGAGAGGAAAATAACATTTTGAGTATTTTGACAATTTTACATGAAGCAGTTTTTAAATTCCTCTCCCGATGAAGACGTCACAACAGTTGAGGTTCATCGTTGCTCAGCTTTACATCATTGGGTGTATAAGACTAACATTCTGTCTGTGTTTCCTCATGTATGTGACATCGCTGCTGTCTGATTCCCGCGCCAGAGTTTCAGGAGAAACGTTTCAGGATGCTGGAATCTGGCTCTCCTCATGTAAACTAAATCCATCTCCTGAGGAGAGCCTCCAAACCATACTGAAGTTCTCCGTTCAGTGCTGAGGAGGTTGACACGTTCACAAACATACACGGCGTGAGTGTCTGAGAAATTTCAGGAAAGATATTTCACTTGTAGTTTGTAAAAATATTAAAAGATTGATAGAGTTAATTGTGTATGTTTTTCTGTGTGTGTGATACAGTCAGGAATATTTCCTTGAGGTGAGATGAGAAGGTTCTGCTGTACAGTGGACAGATTTATCTGAAGGATGGACCTGAACCTTATCAGAGGACAACCACTTAGTAACACCTTGCAACCACCCAGAACGCTGTGCTGTATGGTAGCTGTGTATAAAAAGCTGGATATTCGTTTATTTTTTATCATTTAATCTTTTGTAGATGGAAATCAGATGTTTTGCCTAAAACCTCCTTTTGTTTCTCACAGAAGAAATAAATAATACCGAAGAGTTTGGAACAACATGCGGGTGAATAAACAACAACAAACTTTTCAGATTTATCAGTGAGTGCAATAACAGATACTGTAGCTCTGTGAAAGTAATTCTGATGTCATAAGTAATGTCTTTAGTTTGGTCTCTTGCATTGCTGTTGCTCATATATGCTGTAATGTAAAGCGAATATAAAGTTATTTAAATTAAAATGGATTTTTAATAGTGCTTTAAATAATGTAGAGTTTCAAATATAGGCTTGGCAGAACCTTCAGTGAGCTCCGGTAGTAGAAAAGACATGTTTAAACCTGCTACAGAAAAGTTTGCTCTTGTTATACCACCTGCAAGGCGTCAAAAATGGGCTGTTCCTTAAACAATTGCCGCACTTATTTGTGTAGATAATACAGCTAATTATTTTAGCAGTACTGAGTCCTCAGTAGCATCGCTCTGTTTGTTAGGTTTTTATATAAAGCATCAGTGTTTAGGTTTCCCCGGCTCTAATGACTCTAATAATTTGCTCCAAATGTTCTCCAAAAGTCTCTTGAGATGTGCTGCTGAGTGAAGCTCAGTCGCAGGTTTCAGAGCTGCGGTGAAGCGAGCGTGTTGTTCATTAGGCTGCTGGCGTCCTGCTGCAGCAGCATATGGCCTCGGTTACGCCGCATTCTGACCTTGTACAGGTCATCAATCCGGTTTCATCCCACTTCTGATATTGGTGAACACTGCTTGCAGGCTGGGCCTCTCGTGCCCATCATTAATACCGTGACATCTATTTTGGTGGAAGCATAGAGAAGCTGCTTCACTTCCAGATGTGAATCGGGGGTCGTTTTAGGCCAAATCCACATGAATCCARATTCGCTTGAAAACTGCGTTCACACTGGTGCATTTACTTTGTTACTGTTTGTTGGTTCTTTGTGTTCATTTTGTGTTTGTTTGTTATATTTTGACATTTWTTAGGTGTATTTTGTCTTTAACAAGTGAATAGCAGGTTAACAACATTGACACAATGGTTTGTTTGGATTAAATAGATCACACGACTGCATCACATGGCTATATAAATACATCATTCAGTTTTACCATAGCTTAGTTATCCCAGTCCACTTTGACAGTCTGCACACACTGATTTATGTAATTTAACACCATGTGTTCATTATTAAAAGCTCACATCCCGACACTAGTTTAATTTTGGGTTGTCACAGGTATTAAAGGTTGGAGATTCTGTTTCCGACAGCTGGTTCTAATTCACTTTACTGAGCTTGCGTTCACATCAGAAGTAGGAAGTGGTTCTGTTTTGTGTTACCAGCTTGATCAGTGAAGCACGAGTTTGACATAATTACCGTATATAAAGGCTCATACGCTGAATTGCCAGCCAAGACTGCATTTTATAGCTCTATTTCAAGTGAGCTGCCTTGATGTATACTTCCTAAACAGGAGGCAACTGCCTTTTAAGACTTTGACTAGCGACTCGATGCTCTAATTAGCATAAACGTATAGCACACAAGTTACCCTCTGTAAAATTGTGCATTTCTGTAATTGAAGTATTCCGAAATGCTGCTTGTATATAAAGGATCATGTAATCAAAATGGCTTCTGGTTTTGCGGGCCAGTCACAATGCATTGTGGGATTGCATTCTACCCAATATATACCAGCAGCAGGCAGCTTAATCCAGGCAAAATTTGGCCTGATTTTTAAACCATCTACTGTATGTATGGGGAGTGTTTTAGAGATGCCTTTAAATGTAAAGTACTGTTGAAATGCACTAGGCTTGGAACAAAGCCCACGTGTCTGTTGAAGAAATTGCAAATGTAGACCTTACAGGTTTGCTTTGAAAAGGTAAACATTTGTGTATAAGCCTCTCAAAAGCTCAAAAATCATTCATAACAGGAAGAAGCACAAGATCTGCTACTGGCTGTCTGGTGAACAGGGACTGATCAACACTTGTTGTGCCAATGAAGCATCTTGTCTCGCTGATGAATGCTTGATAGTTTTGTCTACTTTGGTCCACTGAGGATAATGGCTGCCAGACACTCCCTCAGCTCTGGGTTTGACGGAGCTGAGCTGATGTGGAATTAAAACTAAATCTCATGCCAGCTTCTGGGACAGAAGAAGGCTGTAGACATTCCTCTTCTGATCTACCACAGAGCTGCTCTGTAAATATTTATCTCTTGTGTCAGAGGCTTGATTCTCTTCGACAGCGTCGCAAGCTCCTCCTAAATTAGTTTGTGTGCTTCATGAATGTTTGTCTACTTTTAGTCTGAGGTTATTTATTAAGTTGGTGATACTCGATAAATTCCTGCAAGGATGGAAAGTTTTAACCTATAGTGGCATTTTGGGCCACAACGCCCAAGTTATTCCAGCCATTAACTCTCTTAATACAAGAAGAATCTGTCTGTCTGATGACCGACTAAATCCGTTGAAATTTGGGCTGTGGACAGTTGTGTAATAATTATCGCCGCAGCGCTGTAATGACTGGTTTAATGACAATAAAATGGTTTAGATAGTAGATTGCTTTTGTTTGTTTCTTGGTATTTATTTTTAAACTGCACTATTATGCTTCATAGATGGTTCAACAAGACATTCCTGAAACATTCATCATAAACTGACATTTTACTTTCATAATTTGACGTTGGAGATAAATGAAGCAAGATGCAGGGCAGGACTTGATTTGAGGAAATTCACGATATGGTAAAAATTTTGTGTCTGTATGACAGGCGGCTGGAGGGTTTGACGCAGACAGCTGTGAAATGAAGTCGTTTGCTCCAGAGGTGGAGTAGATTTTGACATTTTGACAAACTTTTGGAATAACGCGCACTAACGGATCGCCGAATGCCAGGAATGCGGTACCAAGGTTTGTTTTTGACCTGATGTCTATTTAACAAACATTTCTTCTTCCAGCATGCATCTGTTGGTCACAAGTCTCGTTAGATTTCCAGCATCATATTCTGCGTGAGAGATTGAATGTGGAAGCAGCTGAACTTTAGAAGATCTCAAAGGCAACACTGTGTCATCGAGGGGAGTGGCTGATCTTAAAACTAGGCCATCCAACAGTCATTGGCTGATGGGGATGAAACGATGTTCATCACTGTGGGATGTTTGACTCACATCATTTGCGTGACTCTGCGACTGCTGCTTCATCAAATCGCAAGATCGGCCGCATTGAACATCCGTATCTCTGCTCTACCAGAACAGACTGCAGTAAACATCACACCTCCTGTGTCCAACTGCACCCAAATACAACCTTTACATCCACTACACCTAAACACAGCCCCTCCATCTACAGTCCCTCCACCCAGTGATTATATATTAATATTGTCTGTATGTTATTATCTTTTATTAGCTGGAGATCCTGTGAAGAGAAGATGTTGGCCATCTGTAGGCTTTTGGTTCATCTGGAGAAGAGACAGACAGACATAACACTCAGAAATAACAGTCAAATATGAGAGGAAACCAGCACTCTGTCATTTTATATAGATTATACAACTATTTACAATGTGAGTATTTGCATATATTGTAAAAGATGAAAGATAAAAGATTAAATTAAAAAAATGCTTCTTTATGTCTATTTATGGCATTTTTATGACTATTTATGGTCAGATCTTAAACAATTGATTCAAAGTATTAAAGTTAAACATGCAATTTAACTAATGAAACAATATTAGGTCTGTAAAACTTCTAATAAAGGTAAATGTAAATTAAAGACCATGTTACTTTATATAATAATTTATATAAGTTAAAATGCACAATATCTTGCAATGGCAAAACAAATACAAAGCGCTTGTGTTTTAGTTGTTTTGTAAAACAGGCAACAATGCTTTTCCCACAATCCAAGATATTTTTAACCCTTTCTTGCAGGACCACCATCATGAACGGCTGAGAAAACAACAGCAGGCCTCACAGACTGAGCGTGTCGGAGGTGATGTGGAGAAATATAAAGGTTTCTAGCCATTCTATCTTTTTCTTACATCAGTACGTATTAAGGATACATGGGCTGATGTAACCGTAACTCTTAGGTTTTGAGTTAAAAGTCCATTAAACTTGTGTTTTCCACCAGTAGCAACAGCGGTAGTTTTGGACTGTAAATCGTTGTAAACTTTGTGCTAAACTTCCAAGATGGTTTTGGCTGTTGGGTAAAAATGTGCAATAAAATTGCAGTTTCCCGCTGTGGCAGAGGTGTGACAACATGTCCTGCTGTAAGGGCCATTATGTTATAAATGAACCGTGCCTTTTCCTGGGCAATAATGGTGGAGATTTTTAGTCAACATTTCAATTCACACAGTCAAGTTTAAAATGATCTTACATCAATGCTAAAAAATCTTTCAAAGCATAGATTTAAAGTTAAAACAAGCAATACTAGTGAACATTAATTGCTGACATTATTAATAGAAAGAAGTATCTGGTGTTGCAGGTGGTCAGAAGGTCTTAAGTAGATGCTATAACAAATTGTCCATGTGGAGAAACGTCATAACAACGTTTCTACAACCAAATGAACCGTTTTGAATATTAGTTGTAGTAGACGACCTTCAGCAGTGGTTGGTCTCTAAGCTCCTCCTCGCTGAAGGTTGAACGTGATGAGAAGTTCGTGTGGCGCCGCAGTGAAGATCTCTGCGCCTCTAACTGGATCCTCATGGATTCCTCATCGCTGTCATTCATATATTACACGAAGCTTTGAAGATCCCAACTTCAAATAACAGCCCGTTACATCTGCGCTCTTTTATATTTTTATATTCTCTGAAAAAACCTCAGCAGTTTGTATTAAGGACGGGAAGAGAGAGACGTGCGGCTACCTGAAGATCTCGAGATGATGTGCTTCTGAAACTGAGGCATAAGCGCCAGTGTCTGAAGAAATGAAGACCCAGAATCAGCTGGTCGGCAGGAACATAAAGGTGAGATTATTTGAACTATTACTAAAGTTTAAATACATGTAAAAACGAAATAAGATGCTTTATTGATATAGTGAAGCTACTTTTTGAACTCGTAATAAAACATCATTTGCACCCATTTAGTGTTTGTTTGACCTGCCTTTGGTTTCATTTGTTTACGAGTTTATTTCTTGAAATGCTTTAGTTTTTGTTTTTTCGAGCCTTTGAAACAGTGAAAAAAGTAAAATATTCCTGTATAGTAGTTAAAAAGTTTTTTTTAAGAGCTCAGTTTGATCCCACCAGGATTAAGATGTTTGTTATGATTTGTTGGCTGAATTTCAGACGTGATGTGTAAATGTTATAAATCTGTGTCAGTGATACAGGGTCACGTCAGAGGGTTTATTATTATCACCATGGGCTCATTGCGCACCGGGTTGATGCTGATGCTGCTCGTAACTCTACCGGACTCCAGCGGCGCCTGTCCGCGGCCGTGCGCCTGTTACGTGCCCGCTGAGGTTCACTGCACCTTCCGCTCGCTCACCGCTGCGCCCCCGGGCATCTCCACACGGGTCCAGCGCATTAATCTCGGGTGAGATCTAACTGCGCAATTGAAGGTTTTAAGTGCACAAGTGCGTCTATTAAACTGCACAAATGGATGTTACCGTATCGTTTATACTGGTATTAAACAAACCGAAACTGTTTATTTGAGCTTCTTCAAAGACACCTGGACTATCAAAACACTCACTTATTCTCACCAACAATATCCTGAGATTATTTATGCATTATAAAAAGTGTGTAAATCATGTATGGTGGACAATGGCAGTGTTTAGCTGTCCACAATATATATTAAACTAAAAACAAGGATAAAAAATGGCATTAAAAATACAGTAACATTTTAGTTTGGTGCAGTAGTTTCAGCTACACCACATTTAAACTTGGCCCCTCCTCCTGGGTGTAACCCTGTCAGAAGCCACACCCCTTTCTCCACCCAGTGTCTGGGGGCTACACACCCAGAAATGTCTCAAAACTGTAAAAAAAACACAGAGGAAAGTCTTTCTGTCGACAAAAACCACCACATACGTTATTGGATCATGAGTAATAAAAGAGAGGGTTTATTTGTTGTTTTTTCCTCATGTTTATTTGTTTGTTTGTTTAGGAAAATGTTGCATAATGCACCATTAAACATCAGCCTTTATATCAAACATTTTAGAATAGATAAGAAACATAACTGGACAAAAGTTTGACTGACAGCATTTGTGAATAAATTAACCTGTTTGTAAAAGTAGCAGTTTTGGTTGTAATGTAATTTACTAATGAATCATGATGAAGCATTTGATGGTGTGACTGTGTTGGGTAATAAACCGTTTCTCTTTAACAGGTTTAACAATATAAATCACATCACAGATGTTTCCTTCAGCGGCCTCAGAAAACTGGAGCTGCTTATGATGCACGGAAATAACGTGCAGAACATTCCAGATGCCGCCTTTAAAGACCTTGTTTCCCTACAGGTAAAATCATTTGTTACTGTTAAATATTAAAATAAAATAAAAACTAGTCGTGCATTTGGTTACTTATCAGTTCTTATGGGGAAAAAATGTGTGGAATTCTGTGTAGAAGTAATAGCTAGTATTGATTATGAAAAACTAAAACGGTGAATGCAGAAACATTGGGCAGGACGTGCCGATACAAGACAGACTGCAGCATGAATTAAACTGCATGAGAGTGACTGCATGTGTTTCCTGCAGGTTTTAAAAATGAGCTACAACAAGGTGAGAGTCATCACTGGTCACACCTTCTCTGGTCTGACGGCCCTCATGAGACTGCATCTGGACCACAATGGTGTTGAGTTCATCCACCCAGATGCTTTCAATGGGATGACATCACTGCGTCTGCTTCATTTAGAAGGCAATCATCTCCAGAAGCTTCATCCTGCAACTTTCAGCACCTTCTCGCTGTTACAGCGTTTTCACATGTCCACCCTGAAACATCTGTACCTCTCGGAGAACCTCCTCAGCGTTCTGCCCAGAGAGATGCTGGAGAACATGCCTCAGCTGGAGAACCTCTACTTGTATGGGAACCCGTGGAGCTGTGACTGCAGAATGAGTTGGTTACATGGCTGGAGAGCACAACATTCAGGTTTGTTCTTCAGTCCAGAACTGTGTGGTTCAAATATCCAATTCCAGTTGTTTGTGGGATTAAAGTAGGACACTTAAGAAACTGAAATGATCAAAGGTTGTGTAGAAGTTGCACATAAAGCAGTTTAAGCTGATTGAATTCCTGAGTTGTAATTACTGTTACATGTTTAAACAGCCCTCAGTGTTAGAAATATTAAAACAGTGCTGCAAGCACTCTAAATACATAATGACATATTTCTTTTTGATTTATTCTTTTTATTACAAAATAAAACTGCAATTTACTATAGAATTGTTTGATTTTTATCTTTCTTAATATTAAATGTGCCAATGTTTGGATGTAATTGTGGTAACATTGAGGAAAACACAAATTCCATCTTCTAAACACTGACTTGTCTCTTTATTTTTTCGCAGAGGTGATGAAATGTAAGAAGGACAGAACATTGGCTGATGGTCAGCTGTGTCCAGTCTGCTCTTCTCCCAAACATCTGACAGGAACGGACGTCTCCGAGGTTAAAGAATTCATCTGCTCAGGACCTGCTATTAACTCTTCAGCAAAAGACATCTCGCAGGAGGAGAATGTCAGTGAACTTCTGCCCATCGAAAGGATCAAAGCACCATTCGGAAATGTCTCTCTTAGTTTATCAGATGAACATGGGACTAAAGTGGACCTGATCTGCCAAATACTTGAACCAAGAGACTCCACTAAAATCAGCTGGAATTACACCAAAACTCTGCAGATTGCTGCAAACATGACTCTGTTTTTTGACCTGGAATGTTCTATAGACCGAGACATCTATGAGAGCTTCTGGAGGCTTCTGGCCTACTACAGTGAAGTTCCTGTACATCTGAGAAGAGAAATCATGTTGACCAAAGAACCAGAAGTGAGCTACAGATACAAGCAGGACATCGAAAAGGATGCTTTTTACTACACTGGCGTGCGAGCCCATGTTTTAGCTCGACCTGCTTGGCTTATGCAGTCCTTCATGAATATTAAGTTGAACAGGCCCTATTCTTCTTCCAAAAGTGTAAGACTGATTCTTCATACTCATGTGTCGACCACCACAGACACTGAACTCATCAGACCACAGAGAAGACCCTGGGTCATGATCAAACATGACAACAAAACACAAACAACCTTCAGCTGTTCTGTAGGTGGAATGATTGAAATGATTTGTGACGTGCTCGGCTCTGAAGGTTTGGACATTCAATGGATGCTGCCCGATGGTTTGAGGATCAAAGCTTCATCAAGCGCACATCACAGCAGAGTGACTGTCTCCAGTACCGGCAAACTTCACATTAAATCTGTTGACCACAGTGACTCTGGAGTTTATTACTGCATTGCTGAGGTGGCAGGTGATGTTGACGTTTTACCTTTCCGTTTGTCAGTTGTGGATTCATCCACCCCTCTTCAGGGTGAGGAGGTTGGAAGTGCCCTAACTAGATTTGTTGGTGAATCTGCTTCTTTGCCCTGTCGTACTACAGCTGCACCTGATGCTGTTGTGGATTGGATTTTTCCAGATGGCAGTATTTTGAATTCCAAGGAAAACACCTCCAGGGCTTTAATCTATCCCAATGGGACTCTTTTCATTCCATATTGCCAGCTTAACAACAATGGGTATCACAAGTGTGTAGCCATGAATCAATACGGTGTGGATGTATTGGCTACTAAACTGATGGTTATGAGAAGAAAAGGTACACAGCCGTTGCGGCCGTATCCCAGTAGACCTCAGTCTGCTTCAGGTGTATCTACAAGAGTAAAAGCTTTTATGGAAGATGTTGAGGAGGCCTCTGGAGATGATTCCAAAACTCAAGAACGAATACTACCCAACAGGAGCTTCATTAATCGGAGGAGGGGTCCAAATGCTGGAAACCAAGGGCGCTCATCCGGCCATGCTCGCCGAAGACGGCCCTTTAGGAAAAACATGCATGGAGTACAAAATGTAACTGCAAACCAAAGAAATGTTAATACCAAAAACAAAATAGACCCTCAGAAATGGGCTGATATTTTGTCCAGAATCCGTGAGAAAACATCTACAAAAAATACATCACTTCCCAGTGTGCAAGTCAGTACACAAGTAAATAGTGTACAGACAGTGAATTTAGAACATCCAGGATTGACTGACAACACGGAGGGTTCATCTGCAGATGATTCCAGTCCACAAAAGTCCAGTTCTGGAACGTCACACATAAATCAACATTCTTCCACCATGCAAACAGATAAACTTACAGCTCATATACAGGAAGAAAATAAAAACATTAACCAAACTGCTTCCCCCGAGTTCAACACTAGTTCAGACAAAGTGACTTACATCACAAATTCTGAACCTGTTTCTAATTATGTGATCACAGAGATAAATGTTGCAAAAGAGAGGCATGTGGGCACCATAAGTGCAGAGAAACGTGAACAGATATACTTGGGGTCTGTCAGCAAACCTGAGTCAGAGAGAGAGAATGAACTTAATTTCTCTAAGTCTGGTGTACAAGCACAGACTGGTGGTTTTAATTATGGAAAACTTGGCAATACTTCAATCACTTCAACCAGCAGTATTGGGCAAGACTCTTCACCTGACGCTGTACAATCGAAAGCAAAAAATCACTTGAGCTCAAGGCGACGATTTGGAGGCAGACGACGCATTAAACTAAGAAGGCCATTTTCAAACTTTACTACAAGCAAACCACCATCAGCAATTACAGCTGCAGGTCCTTTTTCAACTGTCACATTAAACAGTGATCACACAACCCAAGCTAGAGTCTCTCCAACCTCTGGAACTACTGCCCACATACACCTTACAACCACAACTGTAGATACATCAGTTTATCCAACCCCTGGAACTACTGCCCAAATACACCCTACAACCCCAGGTGGGGGTGCATTAATCTATCCAACCTCTGGAGGTCTTCCTTACATACACCGTACCACCACAACTGGAAGAACATCGGTCCATCCAACTACTGCCCATATATACTCTACAACCACAGCTAGAGGAACATCAGTCCATCCAACCTCTGGAGCTACTGCCCACATATATCCCACAATCCCAACTTGGGATTCATCAGTCTATAAAACCTCTGTAGCTGCTACTTATATTTACTCTACAGAGCAGAGGACTTTAGCAGATAGATTTAATGGCAACAATGAAGTAATTACCTCATTAGATGAGAAAGAGGATGGAGCTGAGAAGATGAATGAGTATGTGATTCCTACAGTTGCAGACCCAACATCTGCACCTGATGCTGGACACATTTCCCTGACCACAGCTTTACAAATGGCCAACTATGAGACAGAACGTAGCTTAACACAGAACCCACCCATACCTGAGTCACATGTTAAAATTGTTCTAAGAGAGAATGAAATGATAACAAATTCTAGAGCACATGTTACTTCTGGTGAGCAGTCTGTTTTCACATCAGGTCCAGAACGTTTTGTTCACTCACTGATAAAAACTGACAAGTATAAAGATGAATCGTTTCAAAATCAAGTATATTTTCCATTAACAACAGAGACTCCTAAAAAATCCATCATTTTAGGGAGTCAAACAGAGTCTTTTGTAACAAGTTCACATACGCCTGTAGCTATTGACACAGAAAACAATGAGATTTTTGTTTTTGGATCTGCTTCTAAGACAGACCAAAGAAAACAGTCAATTCCTGCACCTGATAAAACTTTGAGTGTTCCTGCAACATCCCCAGATACTTCACCAACAAAAACAACTCCAACGCCAACAACTACACCAATGGTTTCCATCACAACGCAACTCTTTCACACAACACCATCAACTGAACTACCAGCAAAAGTCACATTTTCTACAACCTCCACGAGACCTGTGCTCAAGTTAACACCTGCTGTTCCTTTACAAGATAACAGAATCCCATTTTACCCAAGTAATCCTGGAACAAACTACATAGAAGCTATAAAAAATGGAGGTCTTCCCAGCACAAGTAACAGGTATCCTTACTATGACGGCAGAAATTCCTATGGGCCCAGTATTATCAGAACACCCTTAAACCCTGTCAAGAACATTCAAACTACACCTACAACATTGAAAACAGCTGCTGGATCAGTCAACTTAAATCCCACAGCTACCTCAAGCACCACTCAGTCAAACCAGCACATCCCAGTACGAGGGGAAGTCCTTCTGTCTCAGCGACCACAAGCGCTTCCTGTTTGGCAAATGAGACCCAGAATCACCACAGCCAAACTTCAAACGGTCTCTGTGAACGCTGGAACACGTGTGCAGTTAGCATGTGATGCTGTAGGAGAGCCCAAACCTCTCATGACTTGGACCAAAGTCTCCACAGGTAGTTCAGATCATGTTCTTGCACTTTTCAGGTTCAAATAATCATGCTTGTTTTATTCTGCAGGTTTTCTTGAAATTTATGTACCAGCTTATTCAAACTATATACAATTTTATACAATAACAAGACCATTGAAAAAATAATACATTATAAAAAGTAATATAAATAAATGTATTGAAAAATAAAAAAAATTATTTTGACTTTTTTATTTTTCCTTAGTTTCAGGTTTGTTATAGACTGTATGTGTTGTATCAATGAATCCAGCAAAATGGGCACATTGTTTGATTTTAGATTTAATTGGGAAGATAAGGAATTTGTTGACATTCTCAAGGCATGAAGCTGTTTTTGTCTGTGGTTTTCAATTTTAAACTTATCTGCAAAAATGTAGCACAAGTGAAAGCAGTTAAAATAGAGAACATTGGAAATAACAAACAATGTGTGTTGAAATTATTTATTTTAGTTTTTTTCATAAAAAATGATTTAGTTTAACTTGCATACGTAAAATCCTGATTCGCTAGCTTCACATTTAGTGGATTATATGTACAAACATATCTAATCTCTCTTTTTTTCTCCTCTTTCTCTCTCTCTCTCTCTCTCTCTCTCTTTATCAGGAGCTGTTATGTCAGCAGATACCAGAATCCAGAGATTTGAGGTCCAGTCCAATGGGACGTTTGTCATCCACAGTGTCCAGCTTCAGGATCGAGGGCAGTATCTCTGCAGCGCTCGCAATCTCCACGGCACCGATAAGATGATTGTCACCCTGGTGGTGTTGGCTCATGTTCCCAGAGTGACGCTTCCACGGCATCAGGATCTGAAGGTTTATCTAGGCAGGAGCGCAGTTATGGATTGCCAGGCGCAAGGTATCCCCACCCCAAACATCAGCTGGGTTCTCCCGGACCGCTCGGCAGTTCACACTGTCAGCAGATCCGAGCAGAGAGTTATGCTGTTCTCTAACGGAACCCTTCAAATCAAGAACACCAATTACCTGGACAGGGGGATCTACAAATGCATCGCCAGCAACGCTGCGGGGGTCGACATGTTGTCAGTGAGACTTCAGATTACAGCTTTACCTCCCATGTTCCATCAGGAACGCAAAGAAAACATCACTGTCCTTGACGGCCACCCAGTGTTCTTCCACTGCACTGCTGAGGGCTCCCCGAGTCCTGCCATCCGCTGGGTGACGTTCAGTGGCACTCACATCCGTCCGTCACAGTTCATCAACAGCAACTTGTTTGTTTTCCCCAATGGGACGTTGTATATTCGCAAACCCACAGAAAAGGATTCTGGGAAATATGATTGTGTAGCTATGAATTCTGTCGGTTTGGCTACCAGAAGCGTGAATCTACAGGTGAGGGGAAATTCTTCTATGGCCAAAATCATCTCCAGCTCTATACAAAACACAGAAGTCCACTATGGAGGGCAGCTGAGTTTGGACTGTAACGCCACCGGAAGCCCCAATCCCAGAATCATCTGGCGGACGCCGTCTAAAAAACTGGTTGATGTCCATTACAGGTACAAGAATCACATGAACGCATCTTCAGCTGAAGTTGACCTTTAGATTTAAACTTCACATAGTCGTAGTTTGAAAGTCTAGCTTGCTATGCTGCATTGCCACTGATGTTAACATTTTAACATTTTGGATGTCTGATGTCATGGTTGTAGACTTTGCCACTGTAGAGCAAGTTTTGAGTTTTAAAAATTACAGCATGTGACTTATTAGTGTAAAACTGTACATGTGCATTTGCGTTTACACAAGCTTTTGCAGCTATGCTTATGCTATGTGTGCAATGTGTACAAATGCCTAATGTCTGTCTCTTTTTCCTGCCTTTTTAGCTCTGATGGACGGATGAAAGTGTTCAGTAATGGATCTCTAACGATAACGTCAGTGACGGAGAAGGACGAGGGCGACTATCTGTGTGTGGCCAGAAACAGAATGGGTGACGATTATCTGCTCCTCACAGTCAAAGTAAAGATGAAAGCGGCTAAAATCGAACCCAAGGGGCTGAGCAACCACAGAGTGTTGTACGGAGATGAGCTGAAGGTGGACTGCATCGCTTCAGGTCTTCCAGACCCGGAGATCATGTGGAGTCTTCCAGATGGTACCATGATCAACAGCATCTTGCAGTCTGATGACGGCAGGGTTCGCAACAAAAGATACGTGGTGTTTGACAATGGGACTCTGTATTTCAACGAGGTGGGCATGATGGAAGAAGGCGACTACACCTGCTATGCTGAGAACCGGATCGGTAAAGACGAGATGAAAGTTCACATCAAAGTGGTGGCAGATGTTCCAGTTATTCAAAATAACACTTACGGTGTGATCAAAGTTCCTTATGGGAAAACAGCCATCCTCACCTGCAGTGCTAAAGGAGAACCCACCCCAATGATCACATGGACGTCCTTTGCTAATCGTCTCATACCACCCGTATCGGATAAACACCAGATCTCCAGTGATGGAACGCTTTACATTCAGAAGGTCCAGAGGTTTGACACGGGAAATTACACCTGCTCTGCTAGAAACATTGTGGGCATTGACAGAAAAGTCACTTTCGTTGAGGTTCTTGTAGATGCCCCTCTTATTAATGGATTGGAGAGTCCTGGCACCATCAGAAGAACCGTTGTGAAAGATCAGCATGTTTTTATAGACTGTAAAGCAGAGGGAAACCCAGTTCCACAGATCACATGGGTGCTGCCCAACAATTTAGTGCTGCCCGCACCGTACTATGGGTCAAGAGTCACGGTACACCGCAACGGTACTCTGGAGATTCGTGTGGTGCAGAAAAGTGACTCTGCTGTGTTCCTCTGCGTTGCACGGAACGAAGGAGGAGAAGCAAAACTCCAGGTCCAGCTAGATGTGACCGACAATGTTGAAAAACCACGGTTGAGAAGTCCGCCCATAGAGCACATCCCTCTGACTGATGGAGCATTAGTGACACTAAACTGCTCTGTGGAAGGAAGGCCCACACCAGAGACCACTTGGATTCTTCCCAACGGCACGTCCCTCCTCAGAGGAACCAGTATTTTCCGCTTCCAGCATAAGCTTGATGGAAGTTTGCTCATCAGGCAGCCGTCAGTTTCAGAAGCGGGCCGGTATCGCTGTGTTGGGCACAACAGCGCTGGTTATGTTGAAAGGACCGTGACGTTGGAACCCAGCAGAAAACCCAATATTATTAACAAGTACAGCTCACTGCTCAGCATTATTAATGGTGAAAACCTGCAGTTGGACTGTCAGGCGAGCGGTAATCCGCCGCCCAGACTGACGTGGACTTTACCCAGCGGAGTCATTCTAACCCGGCCAGAGCAAACCGGACGCCACGCTGTTCTGAACAACGGCACCCTGACTGTCCAACGGGCGTCTGTCTTTGACAGAGGAATATACGTCTGCCAGACCACTAACCAACATGGATCTTCCAGTCTGAAGGTTTCTGTGATCGTAATCGCTTATCCTCCTCGAATCACCAGCGGTCCGCAGCCGGTGACCTATGCCAGGCCTGGTGTGGCTCTTCAGCTTAACTGTTTAGCGCTTGCCACACCTAAAGCTGAGGTGATTTGGGAAATGCCTGATGGCATTCAGTTCAAGGTTGGCACTCAGCCTCGTCTCTACGGAAACAAGTATCTCCACCCACAGGGTTCATTAACAATTCAGAACCCCTCAAACAAAGACAATGGATTATATCGGTGCACCGCTAAAAATGTGGTGGGTAGCGATAGCAGAGCAACGTACGTTTATGTGTTTTAATGTAAAATGTAACGTAAAACTTTAAAGACATGCCAGAGGAACTGCGAGAATCAGTGTTTAAAATATACTGTTATACAAACGATGCAATAGAGAAACTATTTTTTCTCTTTCAAATAATTATTAAAATTCTTAATGTTATTTACTTAGGGCTGGTACATAATAGCTGTCTCAGAACATACAGTAGCTAGATTTACTGAAATGAGATTTCATCATTTCAGGGACAGACTAACAGCACAACTGAAACTCAGCTGTTGTTTAAAGTCAAGGTTGTGGGTTCAGTCCCAGTAAGCTGTTCAAATGGAACTTGAATGCACTGTAAATTGCCAAATGCTAACAGACACTCACACTTTGTAAATACAGATCTTCAATGCAGTCATGCGATGAGCTATTGCTTTCAACAGCTGCTCTGGTTCTGCAAAACTAATGTGACTGTAACGCTCACTGTTGTTTCCTACAGTAGCATGTTGTTAAGACAATATAATCCACTAACAATTCAAAAACGCACGTATTGGGTTAAATTATAGTTCTTCAAATGCAATTATTTTTATTGGTGCTTATCAGGACTGAATAAAAATGTTTTTAAATAATGTTTTGCTGGTCTGTTTTTGATATATTGTTTGCTAAACTCACCGCAGTGTATTGTGTAAGTCTTTTGTATTTAAAAGGTACATGCAAGTCATTTTACTGCAAGAACAGTTGGATAGAGAACGTTACAGACCGTGAAAGAATGTTATTAAAACGTTCACATGGTGATCCGACCTTGACTCCTCAGTGGTGACAGCAGTAGTTTGTTTATCCACCATTAGTTTTATTACAGACTATCAGAGGGTTGTAACTGATGTCAGTACCACATGCAGCCGGATAAACTGTGTACTGAAAACGCATTAAATCTGCACAAAACGCAAGATTAAAATAACGTAGCCAACGGTCACGAGGGCTCTGAAACCTTTTAATAGCTGGAGAATCTTTAAGGTTTATACGGTCTGAGAAAGTTCAAATCCAGCTGGTCAACACCGAAGAGTCTCTTGAAGTTCTCACAGCTGTTTCACAGTCACACGTCTAAAATTTATGCCTTTGTTTATTTCCTTTACCATACGTGTGTTTCGCTCTGTAATGTGCCATTTGGTCTTATGAATTTATTGTTTATCAGAAGGTTTAATCAATGTATAGTCATTCGCAATACGATAAATTTACTGCTGGAACGTGAAACTGATAAAAGGGTTAAAACTTATCTGTTGGTGTCTTTGTTTGCAATTTGAAGACAGAGAAGTTAACAAGTTTCTTCTGTTTCGAATCATCGTTGTTTAAGAAATAAACATATTTCTTTTTTAAAGGATTATGCAATTGTTTTCTCCCAGGACCAGGTTTTTTAAGAAGTGAAGACAAAGGCGTCTTTGAAACAGTCTTTATTTATTCAAGATCTACAATTATCAACAATATATACTGTGTAAGAACGTATGGGGACTTTAATGGCATCAGTGTTCAGTTTTTTTAAGGGTAAATAATGGAAAATATTGTTTGTCCCATCAAATATCTGATTTAATGAGAAAGAGGGGACAAATTGAGACTGAGATTATAGTCTGATACAGTTTGATATAGTCTGATATATGATATAGTCTGATATACACTCGTGTCGGTTTAACTTCAGAAGCGTCTGAACAATTGTCTCATCTTTCAGCTCCAACTGAAGTGCATCAGTCATGACAGACGCTCATCTTTAGACTGATCAAATCTTCCTTCTCCTTAAGCTAAAATGATCAAATACTTCCTTCAAACAGACTGTATAAATTTGTAACATCCATTTACTTGATTTCATACAGATGTTGTTCAAGCTACTGCAAAACTGTCTTGGTTGACAAAATACGAGCAACAGTACTTTATCAGAAAAGACAGTAAAAATTGGTTTAAAAAATAACTGAGTTTGTATCAGGCGCTAACAGGGTATGTTTACTATATTGCTAATCTGATGATGTCACTGTCACGTGATCAGATTGGTGAAGAACTTAAATTGGCATCATCCATAACTGTAGTTCTCAAATATACAATGATGGAATTGTTGGATGGGATTGAAAGACGACAACGTTTGGTGACGAGAGTTTTTTAGCAGCATGAGGTTTAACGTAGAGCTAATAATTTCAGAATGTTGTTGTTTGGCTAAATGCTAAAATCTTTCATTAGGGCAATAAAGACTCTGGATTAAAGATCATTTGATGTTGGAGTCAAACCGCACCGAAACTTCATTGCAGATTCAGCATCTGTGTGTTTGCATGTTTTGTGTAGATTTGATTTATGTGGTTCAATAACTCTCATGATTCCCAGCATTGTAAGTTAAAATCAATCCACAAAGTTTTTCCACGTACTGTAGCGGAAACTGTGCAGTTCTCACACAGACATTAAAATATTGACTGTTTCTGAACAGTTTTTGTTTTGTTTTGCTGTTGGCACAACTGAGTTTGTTCATTAGATTTGAAACTAGTTTGTGAAGTCACAAGCTACCCAGGAATTAAAATGGTTTCCCGAAAATTTTAGAGCACTTACTACTAACAACTAAATAGCCAAGCAAACAAAAGAGCCTTCAGATATTTGAAATGCTTCAGTTATGTTCAAACAAACTAACCAGTTTAATATCATCACCAACCATTGTTTGTTTATTTTGTTTGTTTGTTTTGTTTGTTTAATCCACAGGTTGACAGAAGTTTCTCTGTGTGATGATTCAGACGTCAGCAGTAGGTCAACATGACTAATAACGCTTTAAATAACATGGAACCAGAATTTCAGTGGCTATCCACTGCTAGAATGATCTTTATATCTGTATGCATTTTCTCAAGATGAATCTATGTGTTGAGTTATGATGCCACAGGTGTATTCAGGCACAATGTTTTACACAGGACATTGAGTTCTGCGTTCACACATTAACACCTGCTGTATTGAAGCTTATAGAACATATTTCACTGAAATGATGTTGTTTGTGTGTGAGATGAGGTCAGAGGTATCAGATATCTATCAGATATCTATCAGATATCAAACGGATCAGTCTGTCATTTTACAGACAAACATGACTGTTGCTTAAACACACTTAACAACAGAATTACTTAAAACAGGATATTCTGATTGTTTTATATAGAAAGAAAAACATCAGCTCAAATCTTGATTTAGTTAATAAGTGTCTAGAAAAATGATTTGTTGTTTGTGTGAACAGCCAATAACAAACATTTGTTTGGACGCGATCGTTGTTTACGATATGTTAGCCAATGAGAGGCAGATGCAAACAGCCCTGAGACAATTCAGCAATCAGTTCATGGATGTTTTAAACAGTCCAGTATAAGACATGATTGTTCTCCGATGCAAAATGTGCAAATTAGTAACAGATAAATGAACTGTCATCTGTTTTACTTAAATATATACTGCTATCGGGGTGTTTGTGTGAACTGTGAACTCTTTAGTTTTTAGTAAAGTCATTGTGTACCTTATAACTTTATACCACTGAATTAGTTTTGAAGCTGCATATCGAGTGAATTTTATTTTTACATACAGTTTAAAATGTCTTTAGAACTGATTACAGAGGCTATAAATCTTTAGGAAAACAGGAAGCATTTTGCGAAGCTCTACAGGAAGTCAGAAACAACAGTTATTTCAACAGGAATTAATATTTGAGAAGTTGTCTCCTGGGACCTTTATCTCACTGTAGTTCAGCTGGTGTCTGTAATGAAAGTTCTGACCCGGGCGTCTCCGTCTTATCCACCCTTTTACTCAAGCGAGAACGATGTTGTGTTTGACCCATGTGATTCTTTTCTGCAAGCCATATTCTCAAAGAGCTCTAATTCTCACCAGATGGACCTTCATGTTCTAAAACCTAAATCCATCAACAGGGTTTGTCAGAACGTTCAACCAGGAGCGTTTGTTGTTGAAAGCTTATGTTCACAAGAATACATACAACAAACGTCAGGACATATTGTGCAGGTTGTTCTTTTCCCCTGTTGACCTCGCTTGAGGAGTGTTAGGTTTTTTTGGGCTTTTCACAGCTTTACAGACGTAGTCGGTGTAATCGTGAGGTTGAGCGAATTATGACAGGATTTTCTTGTGTGGTGAACTTGCTTCAGGGTTCATACTGTGGTAATATGTCTGCTTTCAAACTCGCATTATGGTTGGAAGCATAAATTCCTGGTGTTGCGGAGTCAGTAATTAAAGCAAGTTTTATTAGACTTTACTGCGTCAAAAAATGCCTAAAGTTACGGCCTGAAACTGTTGGGCCTCAGCTTGAGAATTTACACCTACAGATACAGATAATGATTTTTACATTGAGGTTTCGTGTTAAATTGCTTTAGTCATTAACAGCTTGGACACAAACACTGTATCACTAAAGATGTCAGTATTTACCGTTTAATGTCCTGCAGGTTATTTGTTTACCTCAAAACTGGAGGAAGAACCAATCACTGGATTTGCCAAAGATTTTCAGGTCAGTGAAATCAAGTCTATAACAGATAGACATGCGTAACAAAATAAATCAGATATTCACCAGAAATTTACTCATATGTAACATTTCTTACAGCTGTAGTTTCATAAACCAACAAATACATTTAGAGGAACAATTTACCCATTTATATTATGATTTATTCATGTTTTATCATTACAGTCTTCCTTGTGAAATAAAAAATATTTCGCTTTCTGACATGAACGCAGAACATGTGAATAGTGAGTAAATGTTTTGAGTGAACTTTATCTTCAAAAAGTTCAAATTGGTCTAAATGCAATTTTTGTTTTACATTTAGCAATATTTGGAATCAATAGTATCTGATTGGCAGATAAATGTAAGTTTTGATAAACCATCATGAGAGGAATGTATACATGTCATGTTGTCTTTCTGAAATCTGCTTTAGTGCTTCCATTATACAATTTACTTACACTGATTCTAAACATTTCAATGTGGCAACAGGTTTTTCCTGCCAAAAAACAGCATCAACAGTATGGAAGTGATATTGAGTTTTATTCGATTACTGAGTTTTTCTCTGTGTCATTTTTTTGGGGAATAAAGTGCTAAACAGATGTTTGAGATGTAATGGAAAATTGTCTCGAATGTGTCTCTTTTTAAGCAACTTTTGGAAAGTTACATCTCAAACATCTCAAACATTTGGTTCTTATAACCAAATAGAAACATTAACACAACATTTAAAAGTTTGAAGAATGTTTTTAATATTAATAAAAATGTTAAGGAAAAACATGATCTGAAAAGAGGCAAAACCATCATTTTCATTGGCAGTTAACTGTATTGCAGAACTGCTCAACACACCTGGAAATCTTCAGAGATGTTTTTGTGCTTAAAAGCATCAGGAGTTTTGTGTAATCCTGGTTTTCAGCATGAATGACAACTTTTCCTTAAAAACCAACATTTCAGACAGTAGCAAACTGTGTTGTTGTCACATGACATCATACCTGCATGTTTAATTCATTAAAACTTCAAATTCAATTCATACAGTCAGAAATCTGGATTTTAACCAAACCTTTAATACTGGAGAAAACAGCAGCTCTCAGCCCAAGTCTGTTCTGATATCTTTGTCTATCTTTGTGTATTAATGTTGCTAAACACTTTAAAACACATTAAAACATGTTTTTATCTCAATATCAAAGGCAGTCGTAGTAAACAGGAGTATTTTTGGGGAAAAGGACGCCACCTTGTGGCTTTGTGTGCACAATACACAATGTCATCAACTCAAATCAATTTTAATATCTTTTTTATTTTTAGGTTTTCCACTGTGGAAAATGAAGTTCACAGATAAAATCTGTGTCTACAATAAATGACATTAAAACATCGACTCAACCAATGGAGTGAGTTTGTGGTGGAGTTAAGTAGGACCTAGATTTAACCAATGATAGATGGGAGAGTGTTTTAAAACTTCTTTATTGTTGTTGCAAATGTTGCAATAGAACCATATTGTTGTTTTTCTTGTTTGGTTATAGAAACAGTATTTACATGTTTAAATCTTTAACTTTGTAAAACATTGCTGAAGAAAAGCATTTTTAATGTGCTTGTTTTATTATTGTTACTGCAAATAAATTGCAATATAAATTGTAATTTATATAAAAATACCAAGTAATCATGGAATAATTAGTTACTCTCAGCACTTCATTAACTAGTCCTTCATTAAGTTCAGAGTTGCTTCTTAAGTTCTGATGTCATCTAGATCAATCCTGAATGAAGTCTCTGCAGATGTCTTCTGGTCCTCTGAACATGAGCAGAATGGAAAGGTCCCACAACACGGCTGAAGCCAAGGCTTCCACAGAACGTTGGCCCAGGTCAGCTGTCTCTCCACGGTGGTCAGAGTCCTGCGATGTTCTACCACAGCTCGCTCCACCATCTGCAGAACCTCGGCGTACCGCGACTCGGTCTCAGGTGAGAGACGGACGCTCTCTGAGGGATCTCTGCTCAGGTCGAACATCAGAGGAGGCTTGTGGTACGTGACAAAGTTCCTGTGACACAAGCAGACCGTAGTGTCGTAGCAGCCGATCGCTCCAGGAGGAGAAAAGTTGGGTGTGAAGAAATGAACTTTGAAGACAGAATCGCCTGCAGAGGTGAGAGAATATTTGTCAGTCTTCATTTGATCATGATTGTTATATAATAATTCAGTAATTCAGTATTCAATGTGCAGTCGTGATAATTAAAGGTTTATCTGGTAACATCACATCACCAATTTCATCATTCTTTCTCATCTTTAACTAATGAGTGTGTGTGTGTATCACTCACTGTCAGGCGGGTGCCAGCGTACAGCATTGAGATAAATGCCACAGTAGTGAAACATGAACTCATGCTGTGAGCGTTCGGTTCGGCCCTCCAGGAGAGGCATCAGGTCGTGACCATCCAGGATCCTGGGGGAGACACACACACACACACTTGCATCAGTGTTTAGTGTTTACTCCTTAATCCTCAAATCTGATTGGTTGATTTGAATGTTGTTCCAGGGTCAACATCTTGGCAAAATCAGGAAGGCTGGCGTTTACCCACGTCACTATACCTGTCATGAGGCAGCGTTCCTCCTGCCAGCTTCACCAGTGTGGGATAAACATCCATCAGGCTTGTAGGTTCTGACACCTCTTTACCAGCAGCCAGATGACCGGGCCAGTGGAAAATTCCAGGCACTCGAATTCCTCCTTCCCATCCACCCATGGCTTTACCACCTGAAATCCAGTCAGAGCGATAAGACACACTCATGTGTTAAAAACAGGGAGCCAAGCGCCTCAACAAACATCTACAGGGCCTCAAGATGATTTTAAACTATATAAACTATTACTGTAACAGAAAACTATCAATATTATAAAGAAAATGTTTCACTGTCTTCTATACAAATAATTCTAATATATAACAATAACCTTCAGCATAAATCATTTAAACTGCTTTGTGTTTTTTGTTATAAACACAGATATAATGAATATAATCTTTATGCTCATTGTTTCCACTGTCAGGGATTGTGTGAAAATCTGTCACTCACGTTAACGTTTAACCAACAACCTGAAAAAACAGATATCAAAGGTTCAAATCTGAGTCTTTATCTTATCTGCTGTGGATACCAGGAAATGGGAGGTGTTGAGGAACTATAAAGTAATATCAGAGGATAATCTAACGTACTGTAAGACACAATCATATCAAAACTGAATGAGGCTGCAGATGTGATGTTTGTGATTGCAGTTGTGATTGATCTCCTGTGATTAGGTTATGCCTTAAACCCAATGCTTCTGTCATTTCATGAGGATACATTAAATCAAACTGCAGCCGTTTTTATCATCCAACACTAACATCTAGCCACACTTAGTTTTTCATCTGAAAACTTTTAGAGAACATTATCCAACATCCTAAGAACGTTTCCTGGTAGCTTGGATGACGTTGAATAAATGATGGCCAATCAAGGAACTCATTACAAACCTCGATAAATCCCATTCCAGCCCCCAAGCTGACCCCGCAAATCCGATTCCTCAAGGTGACCCCCGTGATCAGATGTGAAGTACATCAATGTTTTATTAGTCAGGCTGAAGTTTTCGATGGTCTTCCTCATTCTACCTGTCAAACATGTTATTTTTAACAATTCTGATACTGAATTTTAAATTTTATTTAGCATTTCTATGACAGTTTAGAAAAGTTTTGGAGACACAAACAATGACAGACTGAGGAAATCAGCAACGTTGGGAAGATCAAGCATCTATCATGACATCTACCAAGACTCTCTTACCAACCATCCAGTCCACCTCTTCAACGTTGTCTCCATAAAGGCCGTGTTTGCTCCTCCCGGCAAAGCCCTCAGACACGAACAGAGGCGTGTGCACGTGTACCAGCGACAGGAAGAGCAGAAAAGGTCTGTCTTTGTTTCTAAGATCACACATAAGACATTAATGTTGCCTCAGTACAGGTAGATTTGACAGATGTATTGAGATGACCAGCCGAACCTTGAGAGATTCCTTACCTCTCCACAAACTTCTCTGCTTCATTCATGAGGCGTTTGTTTAATGTCTCCAGGTTCAAGGGCTGCTCCACCACCTCAGCGTTCCTCATGATGATGCAGTTCCAGGTTGCCAGGTTCTGAAAGGGAACGTACCAAACCAAGAAACCCAGCAGCGCGAGAAGAACCAGAGACACCAGGAGCTTCAAACCGACGTCCACCAACCCAACGGCTCGCAACGCAAACAAGGTGAGAAATGCAAGTGCCACCAGCACAAACATCTGCCACAGGGTTTTCTGAACATCAGCCAGGATGGAGGTGCCCTCACCAGGCTTGCAGTCATTAAAGTTGGTGAAAGGAAGTCCGTAGAAGAAGTCGAAACCATGATTGTTAGGATGGTGGCAGTGGTCAGTTCTGCTCTCACAGTTCACACCTAAATGCCATTTACCTGCAGAGAACATCATGTCATCATTTAATCCGAACAATTCAAGAAATTATTTCAATTCAATTCAAGAGTTACAGACATTGAATGATTGACACATTTATAGCACCAAGGAAATTTCTGTAGGTTTCATACAACGTCAGGAATCTGTCAACATCACTGGATCTGTCAACACACCTACGTTAATCGCTTGTGAAACATTTTACAAAAACGAGTTTGGTACGATTGAAATGATAAACGTTAGATTATATCATTACAAAACATCAGCAGTCATATATGGAGCTTTTCTTAACTTTGTCAGTCCTATTCAGTGACTACAATCAGTGACTTTAATCTTTAAACTGCTGTCAAGGTGACTTGTCAAGACAACACACAGACTAACAGTTCTAACAGGGAGACCATCGGCCAGTCAGAACTGTCCTGATGTTCTGTGCAGCTCAGTTGTGATTAATCACATTTGTAAATGTAAATGTGATATTTTTTAAAATAAAATTGTGTTGGCGTTATCTACTGCAATGACATTGGTGTGAATTTGTGACAATGGCGCACATACTTTTGGAGTCGCTGACAAAATGAGACTGACAAAAACAAATTTTATTGGCTGTGAAGTGATTTATCTTTTATTTTGAACCGAAATTTGACCTGGACAGGTTTTTCTGCATTCTCCTCTATACTAGCATGTATACGTGTCTTACCCACAATGCCGGTGGTGTAACCCTGTTTCTGCAGAAGTTTAGCGAAGGTGGTTTCATTAGGTGGGAGACCCCCGGAGGCACCAAGAAAGAGAATCACCTGAACTCGACCAGTGCTGCCCAGCCCTGCCACACAACAACCACATCTATTATTAAAACATTGTCAAAACGTTACCAGGATCAACCTTCACCTTCTCTTCAGTTTGTCCAGCAGAAACACCAGAGATTATTAAACTCAGACATAAAGAAGACAAATGATGGCCTGACTGGGTTTGAATCTCACCCGAGCGCAGGGCGTAGCGTCCCGTCATGAACGCGGTTCTGCTGGGGGTGCAGAGAGGCGCAGCCGCAATATGCTGGGTCAGTTTCACTCCATCTGTGGCCAGTTTGTCTATGTTTGGCGTTCTCACATCAGACAAAAACAACTTTTGTTTATAGAACAGAAATTGTGTCATTGTTTACTAACTCTTATGTCACTCCTATAATGATGCTAATGATGTGTTGTGTGTCCCCTTTAGAGATGGATGGACAGTCGGCTAAAAAGTCTTCAAAAATCTCCTCTTGCGATCCACAGAGAAACAACATGCAGATTTAAACAACATGACGGTGAGAAAATGATAACATTTACGTTTTGGGTGAACTAACCCTTAACTATAAGACTAACTTCAGCTTCACTTACCTGATAGTGTCGTTTCCGTAGCAACCAACATCACCTATCCCTAAATCATCCACCATTATGAGAAGAAAGTTGGGTCTGTTGTCATGGTCCTGACATGTGACGTTTCGACTTGAAAATATGAAAATGAGCAATCCAACAGCAAAGCATCTGTACACAAAGCCTGAATGTGTTTTTCTGACATTTTTCAGGATTTTTCAGGGGAAAACCATCAACTGCTGTCATGATATCTGCCATAAACTATTTAAATGCCACTTACCTCAACCTTATACATGCCATAGGGATGTGGAGTTGTTTAAATCTGCAGGGGATCAGAAGTTGTAAATGTGGTTAAAAATAAAACCTGGTGTCTTGACTTTAGTACATGAGGTCATTATAAAATGTACTTTGATTTTCTGCCACCATTAACTTTTATCGGCGTTGTTGCCTTTGCATGAAAATGGCTTTAAACGCCCTTTTAAGCCCCGATCTTAGACCTTGCGATACATTTACACAATTTAGTAAAGCCTTTAATCGTATTGTCACATTGTGGTCGTCTAAACAATGTCAACAAAATGATATAAACAAAGAATATATGAAACAATTTTAATATATGTCATGCATTAGTATTGGTTTGTAATATATGTCATGCACTAGTATTGGTTTGTAATATATGTCATGCATTAGTATTGGTTTGTAATATATGTCATGCATTAGTATTGGTTTGTAATATATGTCATGCACTAGTATTGGTTTGCATGCATGTCTATTAGTTTTGGCCTAATACTGTACTGCGCTGTAACTGTATCTGCGGTACTGTAACATTTGTTTTGGTTTATGCACTGGATAACCAGAGAAAAACACGATTTAATCGTAAACTTTACAAACATAAGGCACTGTTATATGTCTTATGAATACAGGTGTCTTACATACATGATGCACGAGGTTATTTAACGTTAGATTTGTCATTAGCTACGACAACAGGACGTTGCCTTTATATCGCAACATCTCGTGATGTTTGTCTCGTGATGTTTGGCACACAAACTAATGTAAAAAACACAGTTTTGCTTCAAGCTCTTTTTCTGAAAGCAAAGCAGGCAAAGGAGTTACACTCACCTTCCTCTACAAACATCTGCTTCACTTATTTCACCCGATTCGGCTCCAGCGGTTTTCGTGCTTGTGAAATGCCTCAAAATTTACCTTAAACACTCGAAGAAAAACGCGAACGATCAGGAAATAAACGCTTAAACCAAACCTGAGCTTTAGTGTGTTTGTTTGCATGACACGTTTGCTAAGTTTCCGAAAGGTCTGTGTGATTTTCAGCTGTGTGTGTTTTCATATGTGCATGTAAAGTAAACGCGTTTAAAGTGGATTATACGGTAATGTGAACACAGACCCATTCATACTGGGTTTGAGTTTCACTGACTGCAGTTTGTATTACTTACATATTCAAGTTTAAGAATAGCAATATAATATAAAACACTGTAAATAGTAATGCTGTAAATTGCTATGCACTTGTTATTTTTGTTATATAACTTATGTTATATATTTATGGAAACGTGTCATTTTGTGTCATATTCACTTCATTCTTTTGTTTGTTTGTAATGTCAAAGAGTTTGTGCTTTAAGCATTTGCATAATAAAACCATTTCCAAACAATTAACTGTGTACAAAAAGCATTAAACATTAAACCAACCCTTTATTCAAACAAGTATTTACAGAATTCAAAACAGAAAGAGACATTATATGAATTCTAGTTGGTCACATAAATCCACAGTGTGAAATTTGCTTTTATATGAATCAATGAATTTAGCATCAAATGAAACCGATTAGAAACACAGCAAACTAAATGACACTTTAAAAGTGAAGAAATGAACGCAAATGTGATGCATCACACGCTCCTGCGTTCCGTTCACACTACATGAAACCACATTCAAAACGAATCAATAACAGTCCTATGAGAACTGTAGTCAAAGGAAATATGGAAATATGATGAATAGGATTTTATTCTGCATCAGAGAATCCGTAATGTTAAAATTGCTTTGGTGCAGACCTGTCGTTCATAAGTTTATGATGAAAACCTGTTGTGTTCTTGTAAGGTTTTAACTGCGTTCTTGTAAGTTCTTAAGGTGTGTGATGTTCTGACGTAAAAGTTCTGTGGAAATTCACGGCCTGGGGACCTTTGCTTCGCTTTCACTCACAGAATGAGGATGAGTTCAGGAGACTGCTTGAAACTGTCATAAAAACGTACACAAAACAATTAAACGTGTGTCAAAAAGTTAACAGAAAGTTAACAGAAAGTTAAGAACGTTAACAGAAATAAATGTTTTGTATGTTTGGACACTGAGACGCACCCTGAGGATCATTCGGAGCTCCGTTTTCCACCTTCACACTCTCTGGAACAGCTGAGAAGAAACGAGGGTGAGAAACGAGGGTCAATCCATCACGAGTTTCAAGCTAAACACATTTGTAACCTATTTTTCTTCCATAATGTACTTCAGTTTAATTGATAATAGAGTTTTCTCATAATTTATCATTAGTTTCCAATCCCATTTTTTTAACCAAACTGACTTTATTCTTCTGTGGTGCACAAAAGAAGATATTTCGAAAAATCGGTTTTGTGTCTATGGATGCGTGCCACTGTTGTTTGGTGACCCATGTACTTCAAAATATCTTGTTTGTGTTCCTCAGAAGCCAAAACAGTCGTACAGGTTTGTAATGGCACAAATAGCGAGTAAATGGTGGAGTAACTTCATTTGTGAGTTAATGATCTCTTTAAACCTGTTAAACCTGAACACATATGATGACTATGACAGTGATAAAGAACAGTCCCAGGGTCACAGACCTCTCTGAGCTTTGAAACAGAGTTTTTTCTTCTGGTGGGCGAAGTATCCAACTATTGCGGCAACAGCTGCCACTGCGATTCCACATACAACCCCAACCACTGTACCAGAGCCTCCATCCGCAGCTGCACAGACAAAAACAGACAAAAACAGACAAACAAATGAAAACACAGCGCATGTTAAACTTTTATGTAAAGATAATGCATCACATGGATGATATATAGACATTATCCACTAGATGGCAGCATTATATTACTGTAGTTGCGTTTATGAGCGTTCCTGTCTATTTATACGCAACACAAATATACCTCAGTTTGCATCACAACTAAATAACTAAATAAATAACTAGACATAAATGTAAATGTTATAACATACACAGTTCTCTATGTGAAGACAAAAACAGGCAATTCTGTAATAAATACCGTCTGACAGGAACCAAACCGAATTAAAATTACAATGATCACATTTGACTTTAATAAGATGTGAATTTCTGTTATGTGTTTTTAACACTGTTTTTTTTTGCAGATAAAACCTCTTCAAAAATGTAAACATTTAAAACACAACAAGACTGGCTAAACAAAACTGAGCTAAACCACAACAAACAAAACTTCTTTTATCTGGTGGGGGTGAGTACATTTTATTTGTTTGGGGAACTATACAAGAGAACAGCGGTTCGGTGTTTATCAGAGACACTAATGAGGGAGTGGCACTTATCAATAGTCTACCCACAATGCTCTGCTGTGGGGGAACATATGCCCCTCACAGACGTCCCCCCGGACGCCTTTGTGGCTGCTGCACAAGTCGACGAAGCAGAGCAAGAACTGACAAATTCTGCAGTCTGAATGTTCGAGAGAAAACAGCCCCCAAAGAGGTGACAAGACTGAGCCTGTAAACTCCATCCATGTTCTCCAGCAGATGAAAGAACCGCAAATAAAACACGTTCTACAGGAGTTTATTTACTGAGTGACATATAAGACCCATGAGAGGAAACACGGCTTTGCTCTCATCGTGCGTCACATGATTCTGTGACATAAATCAAACTTTTAAATAGGTGAGTTCACCCAAAACGCAACATCTTTTCTATTGCAAAACATCTCCCTCAGATTTTTTTAAACTAATCTTCTAACAGATTATCTGAGGAGAGATTCAGGTTTGAACTGACATGATGGTGGGTAAATGACGTTCCTCTAAGCCCTGAAAAGGAACAGGAAGTGAAAGCCGCAGCTCTTTTTGTTCTGACTTCAGTAAACACATAAAGGGCAGGTGTGTGGTTGGGTGGGGTGGCAGGTAAATGGTGCAGTCATGCAGTAGCTGCAGCTGAATCACGCTGTTGTGTTAGGTCAGGCATCACTGTTGCTCCTGCTAATGGTTAGTGACTTGAACACACCCCTGCGTGTAGAACTGATCTCATCCTGAACTGATGGCGCTTTGCAAATGAATGATCTCTCAAATCATGTGGCTTGTTAAGGGATGACGTGTCATTTTTTCCCAGCACAGGATGAACAATAGCTATAGCTAAACGGCCCAAAACATTTCAGCAGTCTCTCAGAATGTGCATGATGCCTGGCAACCATTCACTACACCTACTATCTGCATAGCAACTGCTTGGCAACTATGCACAGGATCTGCAATACCTGCAGAGCTAAACCCTGGTAACCACCCACCAAACCTAGTACAATCAATAAAAACACCTTAGTAACCACACATCACAACCACTATCTGCATAGCAACGCCCTGACAACAACCCGTTGCATCAGTGTTGCTCGTTTCTGCTGGTGACCAGCCCTGTCCTCCAGAGTTTAGTTCCAACCTGCTTTCACACACAACTAAAACTAGCATTAGCTCATGTGTGTTTTATTAGAGCTAAGCTCTGAATAAAGCTCAGGCCTCTCTAAAAACAGCTGACATGCAAAATCACAACTTGCATTTTGTTTCTTCAGGAAGTGTGAAAATATTTCATACCGTTCGGGTCAGAAGATGATCCGGCGCTGCGCGCTACAACAGAAGAACAATCACAGGATCAATCACATGTTGACTTTAACAGTGTAGATACCATTAAAAGAGCGTGAGTTTGATTAAAACGTTACCTTTGCCAAGGCCTGTATCTCCAATGGAATTCTCTGCTTCACACAAATTCAGACAGTCATTATTGTAAATGTACAAAATACTGAATAATGAAAATTCATGTCACGATGTAAAACAATGTAACTTTACCTAGCTCCCCCACTGCTTGCGTGTCCCCATATGTAAAGAAAATGAATATCATATCAAATTAAATTATAGAAAATTCTTTCTTTCCATCCTGTACAAATACAAACAATAGTGTTTTATTAATAACCATCTATTTTCCCATCTGCTTCTCTGTAGGGTCGCGTGAACGCTGGTATCTCGCGCCGGAGGCAGGAAAACACGCAGGATGACCGGCCAGTTGTTTCATTCATATATTCATTCATTTCACTTTTATATTTTATTTAGAAGACCTGCAACTTTAATACCCTGTGCAATAAATGAATAAAAATCCTGTCCAGTTAAACTGGTTTGTGGATGGCGATCTGACGTATTAGATTCAGTATCTAACGTAACGTACAGCAAACGTGTTTTATGAAATCCTATGAAACTCCAGTAAATCTGTCACATCTTAAATTCAAAATTTAAGATGAAAATTTAAGAATTCAGAGTTTTAAGACATAACTGAGCAAATATTTAATGTCTAAAATGATTTCTCAGAATTACATGCACAACCTGTTTCTCATAGATCTGTCTACAATCTTTCAGGACATTGGAACTGCACAAAGTCATGAACAGATTTGATTGTTATCATTATATGTCCTGCTGTTTAGACATGCTAGTTTGTGTCTGTGTGTTCACACAAGTCATAGCTTGTGTGAACACGTGGACGTGACACGATGATTGAGATTCATGTCAAAAATCCACATATTTCTGAATGAGAAATTTTAACTGTTACTTGCTTGAACTCTTGTCTACAGCTGTATTGTAACCCACCTGTGGTTTCATTCACCACATCTTCCTGTTCTTCTGTGGGTTCCTCTGTTACTATTGGTTCTATAGGAAGAACACAGAACCATCAAACACTAGATTATATCAATGAAATTTGACACAAATGTGTGTTTCATTATTATTATTTACTTTCTTGAGCTGTGTTACGACTGACATTTTTCAAACTGTGTAAACATCTTGATATTTAGCACTGTGAGGTAAATCTTCTCAAATGTGAACGATGGTTAGCATTTACTTTCAAAAATAAGCTTAGAAGTTTGAACTTAGCAGTTTATAACTGTGATGCTCTGCACTGCATTCATAACATCTCTGAAATGTTATAAAATATTTCATATGGAGGCACAAACCATTTTCACCAGCATTGTTAAGTTCAGCATCTGTAACTTCCTCTGCAAAAAAAAAAAAACGCTTTCAATCCTCTGTAAAAAAGTTCTGTACATCACCAGCGATCTTCTCCAAAACCAGCTAAATCATTTCATCAGACCTGAAACTGTATTTATGATCTTATGACCATTGAGTTTGTTGCAATGCATTCTGGGATTTTCCCATCTGTGAAGGGTACATACGATGCTGCCCTTGAAGTTATCTCAGAAGGCAGCAGAATTATTCTGCCAACCTTTTGGAACAAGCTTTGACGTCACAAAGGCATTGAGAACAAATTTAGATGTTCATGGAAAAATAATTGTAGATTTTTTTGCTACCTTCTTCTGGTTGTTTCTCAGCTGGTTCCTCTGTTGCTTCATCTTCTGGTGTTTTATTATCTTCTTCTTCTTCATCTTCTGGTGTTTTATTATCTTCTTCTGGACCATCCACTGGAATGATCACTAAAAAACATTTTCAGAGTTTTAGTGCAACAATAAAGATTATTACTTGTGTTTTATTGAATATGCAGTCAGACAGATGTTTATAATGCTAGCACACCGCACAAACCAGTTTACATGTGAACTGTAGTAATGCGTGTTACAGGTTAACTAGGGCCATAAACTAGTTTGTTAAAAACATGTTGTTTCTATTAAACCACAAGACATCAACATAGATATGTCACATTTGTATTCTTTGTAAAAAAAAATACTATTAAGATACCACAGAAGTACAGTAAATCTTTCTTTACAGAAGTACAGTAAATCTTTACAGAAGTTCAGTAAATCTGTGTTTACCTGGTTCAGTGACCTCAGGTTCATCAGTCGTTGCTGCTTCTGAAGGTTGGGGCATCAAATCAAAAAGTCAATTATTCTGTCTGTTACCAGTTTTAAAATAAAATTAACAAACAATCACAATAGTTCGTAAGTAAACATTTTAATGATTTGATATATGAATATATAAATATCTGTGACAACTGTGGGCATAATAAAAAAAAATAAGCCATAATTAGCAATATGTAAAGAAAACTGAATCTTTATACAACACCAGTCAAAGATTTAAACAACCTTATGTTCTTATGAGCTGAACAGATGTTTGAAACTTAAATCATAATTACGTTTCTGTGGAAATGGACAGTGAATGTTTAGGAACTAATTCTACATTTTTTTTCTTTTAGGAAGTTGATGCATTGTTGACGTGCCAAAGAACTGAAACCACAAACGTCCAGCAGCTCCAATGGAAGTATGTCTAGCATGAAGCGTCAAATTTCTACCTGTTTCAGCAGAAGTTTCTTCCTGAACTGGTTCCTCTTCAGCTGACAAGGTAAAAAAGATTTGAATGTGAGGTAAAGTCAGTTAAATGTGACTGTGGCATTGCGGCATGTTTTCATGACTTGTTCATGGCATCATTTAATTTGATATTATCAATCCGCGAGGTATCAGTTAGCAGTTAGTCATCATGTGACTATGTTGCAATAATGGTACATTTTGTTGGCAGAATTATAGCAGCCAGACCCAAAACAACCGACTGCAAAGTACCATTTAAACACACTTTATTTTTTTATTTTCTTACATTTCAGATATTCAGGAATTCTAGTAAAAACCACATTATAATGACTGAGGAGTTTCCAGTCTTGCAGTCGTCCACATTACTGGTCGCACATGCAAGTTTCTGCTGATGACGTGTTTTTAAGAAGATGACTTTTCCATGAGTTATTAAGATTTTATTCATTTCGAGACTTGGAAATTATCGAGTTAATTTTTATGAGGTTTCCAGGATTCTTACAGTGGGAACCTTGCTCATCATACACACACACATTTATATATATATATATACACACATATACATGTGTGTGTGTACATATATATATATATGTTTATCTGTCTATATATGTATATGTATGTATATATTTCTATACGTAGTTTCAAATGCTTTTAGAAATGACATAAATTACCTGTTTTTGGCTCCTCTGATACTGTCTGATCTTCCACAGCATCATCTGAGAAACATTCATCACCATATATCATTACAAATACAGAAAGCTGCTTCATCTTATAAGGTTAATGTCCTTGAGTAACTTGAGTTTTATTTATGTTTTGTTTAGTTTGGAACAGGCTAAAGGTGACAGCGCAAACACACAATATTTCAAATGTGTGTTGACTTACGTTCATCTGGCTTGAAGATTAGTGACTGCAAGCTGACTTAAAACAAACACTTTTGGGTGTTTCGACTGTTATTCGGTAACATCACTGTAAAACACAGACTCTCACGGCTTTATTTCACTGGCTGCATGCATGTGTCCACTAACCTGCGGTGGGCGTGGCCTCTTCTGTGTTTTCTTCTGTGTTATCTTCTGCGTTCTCCTCGGGTTCTGCAGTGGGGTCCACATTATCTGTAACGTCACGACATTTACAGTGGTCTTGTGTTTTTTGTTGCAGGAACATCAGGTTCTTCAGTAACAGTCTTGTTGGACCTCATACTTTCTAACACGTGGATTCACGTTCCGCCTCAAGCACTATACAGTCTTTGAATCAGCTTCACGCAGGTGAGCAGAAACCACCGCAGGGGACGCTGATGTCGTAACAGCAGACTTAAACTTACCCTCGCCATCGGCCCCGTTGGGAGATGTGTCATCAGAATCCTGCGGTGAAACGCCGGTGCCCGTGTCGTCTGAGTGTATAAAATCAAAACGTTACATGTTGGGACTTCTTCTTACTTTCTACAATAACATGAGAAAAATCTCCTATGAGTGAGTTTATCAAGAACAAACGTGTTACAGATCGAGTGCACTAGAGCTTTACATTACACTAACTTAGCATGTCTGTACTTTGCTAAGATAAAGTAAAAGTTAATATTATAAAACTTAACTGTAACAGAATCATAGTTCTGACTACTCTGTGTGTTACACAGAGGAATGGGCAAACATGAGGAAGAGTAAATGATGAAGATTAATGACATATTGCTTCACAGCTGAGGTAAATAATTCAATTAAAAGCTAGTATGTGTTTATATAAGTCTGAAATCAGCAGTTATGATGTGCGATTCTAAAGCAGCACAAGTCGACTGCAAATTTTGCTGCTTCCATGTGTTTTGGCACAAAAAATGTCCGTGGCAAACAGACGATGCTGAACCAGTTACCAAATCCCACAAAAGTACAGCCTCACGATCCCAGAAATGAATCAGGACCAATGTGACCCAGTTCTGACAAAAAGTATGAACAAAGAAGAAGTTTAAAACCAGGTTGCCTCTTAAACTCTTTACATTTACAAAAACCAAAAACGGTTTCAGTTCAGAATGGTGTGGACATCATCTTGAGAAAATCTAGTTCACTGATTGCACTATATAGAGACTTGAGGCAATTTCACAAGACGAGGCACAAACAATTATCACTAATGAAGTTCTTCATTCCAAGACGATGATTTTAATGCTCCATTACAGCTACAACACAGACTCGAGGCTTCATGAATGCTGCTTAAACTGTGTGATTTCCCAGAACAAGTTAAAAACGATGATGACATCATTCCAAAAATGACAGAAGCTTGTACAAGTTAAACAATGACAAAAATGACTTTGAAAAACTTCTTGTTAGTAGTTCATTGTTGAAGGTTAGTGGTTCTCTACTAGTTTAGCAGCCAGATTTCACACTGGGTATCAAATGCCAGCACACAACACATTTCCAAACCCATATTTATGTAGTCTGGCTCATATTTTCTTTACCTCGTTTTGTTTATGGTTTTGGAGTATGAGGGCATGTCACACCATGTAGTTAGCTTTATTTTGGATTAAAAATGTGCTAAATATATCACATTTAATGTAAAACTTTAGATGGCTATTGGCATTTTATATTTGCTGTATTCATTCTTGTTGTCTGTCAGGCAATCAGAACAGAGAAGCACGGTGTAATAATGTGGCATGAGCAGCATAAAGTTTATCGTCACCATCATCAGAGACGGTTGATTCTTTGTCTTCCTCCGGAGCGATATCATCTGAGGCAGGTTCTGGAAATGACAGGAGAAAATAAGAAGATTTTAGTGTGGGTACAAAACATGCGTTGGTACTATCAGGTGGTACATTGTTCACGTCAAGGGTTGACATGAACAAACACACTGTTGTTATGAGAAACATCAAATAAAGCTGACGAAATAGCTGTAAAATCGTTTAATCTTGCTTTTATTGCTCTGGCACAGAGTGAGTTGTGGCAACGTTTGCCATCAGAGAAGGGTGTGGTCAGTGACATCACGTCACATGACTGAAACGTACCCGTTTTCTCAGCAGCATCTATTCCATCATCTGCAAAAATAACAGAGAAGCACCGTAAAAAACAACGAACCGGCCTCAGATATTAAATATGCAGCAACATCATGTTAAAGTTATTACGCTGTCCTCTGTTCATGTGGTCAAACGTCTAAAACGCTGGACTGAATTTATCTTTCATTAAATCTTTTTATTCGCCGGCACATGCTTAAATGCTTTAAAGAAATGTATATTTCAATTATTAAAGGTATGTTTATCTTTAGAGTTTGGATAAAAGGTATTTTTCTAAATGGTAGAATAGGTGTGTGTCTGAACTTTTAATAAGTGGTGTGTTTTATTTACAGTTTGAGCTAGTAATGAAAACACAGTTTGAAATAATCATTGATTCAGTTTCCTTTCAACAGACACGGTTTCGGTTTTAATGCAAATTTAGTGGCGTGTTTGTTTAGCCAGTGGAGTTTAAAACACACTGGGCATCACAGGGCAAGATCGGTTCAGTCCTTTTCATTTATGATGTTGTATAATGACATCGACGCTCTTACGTAACACGTTTAATCCAAGTTTTGTAGCTTTTGGCGCAGAACGAATGACTCAGGACCATCCATTTGGCAATATAACGGCTAATGACTGCACACCTATTGGACGCGTTCTCCTTTGATGCCTTGCGTTTTGACAGCAGCTTTTTCAGTTTATCTTGTTGGCACAGTGGACAGTTGTCAAATTCAGTCACACAAAAGAGGTTTAACTCTGTGAGCTACAGTTGTGGGGAATAAAGGACAAGATGGCAACACACCTGCCTGCACACACACACACACACACAGTTTTCCTCTTCACGCGTCTGTGAAACACAGGCTCTGTAGGGCTGTGTTGTCCCTTGCTGTCTCACTCACACCAGAATAGAAAAGACACAAACTCCTCGGGGTCCATCAAAGCATCACTTTCATAACTCTGTAACGTGTTGTCTCTGCTGGGTGCGGTCTGTAGCTCAGGTTAGATTGAATTTCTGGTACTGCCCTTCCCCAACACAAAACGAAAAGGATTTTCACTCTACATGTGGATTATACACCTTTTATTTTTTTATTGATGTTTGTGAAGGGCTGCGACAGCAATTGCCCTGGAAGGGAGACGCACCAACCCAGTATTCAGATCTGCGGCCAATGTGGAGTTTTCAGATGCAAATTCTTAAACCTTCACATCTGGTCCTATTAACACCAGAACATTTGCTCGCTTCCTCAGTAATAATGCATCAGAAATGGTGTAAATGAGAAACATTTGTATGAAGCAACACATCTGAACGTCTGACGTTGCTGAAACAAGAACAAAATGTACAAACGCCGTATAACTTTAAAACTGATTTTGTCTTTAAGGGCTAAATCTGCAGTTTTATATGTTGTTATGTTAGCAAACAATAGTTTGTGTTTCTTTTGTGACATGATATTGTAGCAAATAAAGATTAAATCTACTAAAAAAAACACCAAAAAAACCTTTTCATGCTTAACTCTCTCTCTCTGTCCATTTATAAAAATGACATTAAATCAATATGCAGATATAAATGTATAACAGGGCAACAATGAAAGGTGTGGAGTCCGCAAACAAAGAAACTTTTTACACTGTTAATCTCTTTAGTGAGTTTAATTGTTGTTATTTTTACATTTGTTTAGTAGAGTTTTTCCATGTTTGTTATTGTTGCTAATATTATTAATCGCTTGTGATTTCAGGAAAATCTTACCTTGCATTTTAACTCCAGTGACCATTAAACTTGCAAGGACCAGAATCCGCATGTATGACATCATTGTGTCTTGAATGAAACTAGTTACGATCTCCAAAAGCCACTTGAAAGTGTTTAAACTGTAAATGCCGACAGATTTTACACACTTACATAAATAACACGCAACGTGTTCGCATTCGCCAGTTAATGTGCAACTTTCACTCCTTTTGTTGTACAAACTTTAATGGGTGTGCCCAGCACAGCCCACCCACATGTCGGATCGACTGGTGTGGGAACCAATTGAAAATCTGCCCCTGGTTTTCCCAAACCTCTTTACACGAGAGGTTTGAAAGGGACCCTCCTTCCCTCCCCCGCCCTGTATCTGTAACACATCGTGGTTTGACGCGAGGGTCCGAATGTAGCGCGCGACACGCGGAGAGACGCGCGCGCAGCGCAGACAAACGCAATGGCTTCGTCTATTATGTTTGCTTTTCATAAGCATGCGATTTACATTCACCGCATGTTTGCTCTGTTTGTGCCGTGCTTGCCCTCTGCAGACCCACCACCCAACAGATCCAGCGTCGATTACTTGAACCCTAGTGAGCTGCCTACCTAGGCAGCATCGATGGGCATCACAAGCGCGCCGCACTGGTTTGCCCGTGATAAGCAGATGTTGTCTCGGTGTAACCCAGGGTCTGTGTTTTGCAATCCCTCGGTTCGTTGGTTTTGTTCCCATCTGACTAGTTTTGGAAATTCCCCACACTAACTAGGTAGAAGATAAAGACGGATGGTAGGTAACATTTCTAGTGGAGTTGAGCCACCAAGCGGGTGAACGCAGAAAAGCGTCCAAACTAATGCTGCAGTCGATAATAATTCATCATTTAGAAAGTTGAAGAACAGCCTGTTGCGGATTTAGCGCCATGCATTGAACGAAACACCTTAAACTGTCTTAAGGACGTTTAAACACAACATTATAAAGGTTTTTGTGAGTGAATAAACCATGTAATGCGTAAATTTGAGTTGTTTTGATGTCAGAATCGGTTTGTTTACTGTTTTCTTCAGTAAATCTAATCCCTGCTTCCAAAACAACTTTATATTTGATTATTTATTGAAGTTTATGATGCTAAAATCATAATGATCAACTAACTACAAATAACACCGCAGAGCTTCTAATACATATAACATGAATCATAATTTTGCCGCAAACCTACATAATAAATGAAACCAAGATCTTTTAGATGTTTATTATGGTTAGTGGGGGTCTAACTCGGTGGTCTCCCCTTCCCACAGGCTGCATTGGACAGATCCATCTGATGAAGTTGAAAAAAGCCGAGGCAACCTGTTCCACACCAAAGATCTCCAGCTCTCCTGCAGGGACCCGCTGTCAGCGCGAGATGTCCGCTCCTGGTGCGCCTTCAGCGCGATGAATGCATGTCAGTGACCTTCAGGAAGCGTCTGTGCAGAAGATTTCAACAAAACCCAAAGATCTGCTCGCGTGGTTGAGCATCCATGCGCGTCTGCGTGCCGCCGAGAACCGAGCTCCGCTCGCGCGCTCGCCGCTGAGATGCAGTCTCTTATATCTCCAGTGACTAAGGCTATCCTTGTGGCTCTTTTTATTTTTGCCATTTTGCTGATCCTCTATGTAATACTGTGGTATATATGCAGAGACGTGGACTGTGACCACGGCATTTGATTTGGGAGACTCTGGATCAGTGGAATATATCGCGCGTGAGATGGAGACGTCAGGGTGACCCCGGTAAGATCGTCTGCATGCGCTTCGTTCACATCTTATCTTAACATCGTGAATCATCGCAGGAAATCATTGTTTTGCCAGTTAAACGTCATCGGTCCTGTACGATGCCCATCGCAGACATCTGCTGTAATGACAGCTAAAGAAATGACTCCACATCATCTTATTAAAGCGTGAGATCATGGTCGATAATAAACGAGACGACGTTCAACTTCAGATGCTAGACTGAGCCATTTATGAACAGAAAGCATTGGGCCATTGGAAATAGTTGTACGAAAGCGACACCCTAAAGATCAATAGAGCGTAAAGGTGACAACATTTTAATCTCAAGGCAGATTTGCAGATGAATTGGGTTGAAATAAACCTGAGACATGTTCATGAAATATTAAGTTCACCAGTTAGACGAAAGGAAGCGAAAAACAAAAGAAATTGCAATTTGGCATCAACACGATGTTTGTATAAAATGATGTAGAGACTTTCTTGCATGAAGAAGTGCACCAAGGGCGCTTAATGCACTTAATGGTGCTAATAAAGAACAAATGCAGTCCTATGGAAACAACAGACTGTATAATAAACCTTCACTGTTGTTTTGGGGGGTTTTCTATTATTAAACTTGGCAGTAAATAAACGTCCTTCTCTTTCCATTAATGGTCATGGTAGCTTTGCAGCTGTTTACTGCGGTCTGTCTTTGAAGTTAAAAGTATTATATCCATGCAACTCTGAGACTTGGAGAATACGGTGCATCCATACAGATTTAATGGTTTCCTAATATCTTTTATGGACCATGAACAATGTACTTTATTATTGCACACTATTGTGTGGTTTTGTTTGAACCTCGGGCACGGGGTCCATCAGTTATTGAACATTTGTAGGGGCTAAATGAACCATACATATTTCGTGCTTCCTATATGCTCACAAGCTCACATTATTGGTTGAAATGGCCATTATAAGGTTGTGAAGGAGAAACCAAGGACAGATGCAAATTAGCACCACTGCAGTATGTTTGAGCAGTACACTGTTGAACTGTTCCCAGCAGGGTTCAAAACAGCTCAGAGAAATGGCCATTTTATGAGCCTTAATTATCACACTCACTTATGCATTTATATCGGTCGCGTTGCAGAATAGAAATTAATCCATCAAAGTTCAAATCAGGCCAATTTATTCATGACAAATAAAGTCTCTTCTGGTAACATTTGCGGTGCAAACATATGGATTGAGATTAAAATATATGAAAAAAAAACAGGAAAAGCTGAATAGATTCTTTTGGTTGTGACTGATTCAGTTATGTGAGCTGGGATAGTCTGCGGACCACCCAGAAAGTGTCACATTGATATACGGAAGGTACAACATCGGATAAATCGTATCAAACTCTTCTGTTTGCCCACCTCTCTACATCTCAGCAGGTTTTGACGGTTGATCTCAGCAGGTTTTGTCAGTCTCTGTCAGTCCTTGAACACGTTTGTTGCCTCTGCCCTCATGCAGCCCTGCAGCTAAAGATGCGTTTAGCAGGTTAATTTTTAAACACACAGACATAAACCTAAAAGAGTTTTGTCTAAAAACTACCAAAAGCCATTTTCGCTTTTTATTGCCCAGAATAAAAATACAGTTCATTTAACAAACATTGACTTATTGTGACAGCATCCATCACTTTGTAAGCAGTCACAACAGAGTCGTCCACGAAACAGTTTATTAAAGACTTTACTGCTAAATTTACCAAGGAATGCAATTATAAAAACAATTTATAAAACTATACAGCGAATTATAACTATACAGCAAATTATAAGTTTAGTTTGAAGATAAGTAATTCACACAAAAATGTTACCAAAACTAATTTAAAGAGTTTAAAGAGTGTTTGTTTTGTATACCTAAACTTTTGATTCAAATCTTTACATCTACCTCCCGTTGTGACAATAAATGCCCCATACTGGTGAATGTTAAAGTTGAGAGTTCAAGGAGCAATGTATGCTAATTGTGCTCCGATACCACCATTCAGAGTTCTGTAGACCACCAACACGACGTCTCCATGAGTCTGGTGTCGGTTTAAATTCCTGCCCTGGATTGACAGAGCAGAGAACTTGTGTTTGGCGGATGGGGGAGGAGACATCAAATATAAGGAACTCCAGGAAATGTAACAGAGTGGCAATCATAAAAACTGGGCCAGGCAGGTTCTCACGGGAGAAATTTAAAGCAGTCCATGTTTCTCCTAATGCATAAACCGCCAAACGCTCACTTTCAGCCGTCAGATGAATTCTTCCACACAGACGGCTGTGCCACACAGACGATGTAACAACATCAGACACGGAAAGAGCAAAGAAAGAAGTTTATAAATAGACGACGTGAGTCAACCGTTATGTAAAGTTGCGTTTATAAGCGCTTGTTTATGAATATGAGCGAGATCCTGATTTGAATGAGATGGGATGGAGTGAGATAAGATGCTAACCCTGTTTTTATTCTGGTGAGCTGCGTGCAGTTCTTGCACACGGGAGCTTTTGATTCAGAGACTCTTGACAAGTAACGTTTGAGCAATTATAAATGAACTGTTTAGGCTCAGATTTCTATGAATGTATAGTGTTTATCATAAGAGTAGCTTTTAAGGAGCATAAAATTGCGTGCATAATTTTAAATGGAGCCTATATTACACTCACAAGACGTCAACTACCCTAAAGTATTTCATGTTAACTACTAAATTACTTTTCCAAGTGATTGACCAACTCACATTGGACCTACAACTCCTGTTTTTTGTCTGGCATGGCCATTGTTAAATGCAAAAATGCTATTTATATGCCTTTCACTCAAACATGTGTATACTCTACACTATGATTGGCTACTGATCTCTTAAATTGCATCAAATCCTTCATTATGTCCCATTCCAGATTCCTCTTTTAAACGCAACACTTTAGCACAGAAGGGAACCATCAAGCCATTTGACGGTGTCTTGAGACACAAAACAGGAAGCGCTTTTAAGTCAAAGTGGCAATTTAACTCGAAACAAATCCATTCTGTGAATCTAGTCCTGTGCAACAGTCGCAGGTAGAACAGTCATTGTAAATGTGTTCTGCAGCTGATAAGAGTCCTCGGGTTCAGATATTCCTGTTTCAGTCTGGTACAAGGTGACCCAACACTGGCTGTGAATTTCAATCAGAACTTCCTGTTGTGCCAAAACACCTCACACAGATAAACTCATGTTTCTCTGAAATGACATAAAAAGTGGTGAAAATCTTAATGATATTGTATAAAATGGAATCATGTGTCAATTTTATGTTCACAACAACACATTACGGTGTTGAATGAATACATCATTTTCTTCTGGAGGGATGTGCTGAGGTCTTGATCAGATATTTGTCATCTTAGATTTATTTCTGTCACAGTTACAGTTCTGTTTTCCTCAGCATATGAAGCGGAGAGAAATGTTTATACACAACAGCAATAACTGCCGCCCTCCATCAACCATCATCATGTTATTATAGTCTCTGTTGTTGCCATAATGGGATTTTATGCAGTCAGTTGCAGAATATCAAGCGTGGATTTTATAACCTATAGGTGGTCAGTTTGAGATGTCATTTGTTGTATAATATTCAGTAAAGGACATGCATTTAACATTAAAATAATAGTTCTCTAAGCTGTCCAACTGCTTCTTGTCTCCAGTTCAAAAATGGTACATTTAGCCGTGTTACATTATGCTAAACCACCGTTAACTCAAAATGTCAACCTTAACTCGGCCAACTAAAGACACCTGTTCTGCATATTCAACGAAAGCTTCATTAATAGATGCTTTCAGTGCGTTTTTTGTAGGACCCAAAGGCAGCTGTGGGAATGAATTAAACTCAGAAACTAGGAGAAACACAGATCTGAAGGTGAAGAATATGTGCTCATATTCATAAAACTGTCCGTTCTGGTGAGCTGTGATGTTTTGATGGTTTTAAATTTCTTCTGAGGGAGAAGATACTGTTAAATAAATTTGTTCTGGTAAAGTGAGCGAATCCATTGTCCAAACGTAACCTCTGTATGAACAAATATACATAAAAAATATAATAAAACAAATATACACATAATTCATTTTTACTGCTATAAACTTCATAGCTCATTATGTACATTAATGTAGGGCAGACAACTGCTTGATGTCTCAGATGAGACAGCTGTCATATGTGTCTCAAATCCCTCTATATCCCATATTCTTCAGGTTCAAATGCTTACTTTTAAGGTGTAGCCTATGTAGGGTGAGGGGAGGTGTCACATTTTATTGGGAAACATGTTGCACTGTAGTTTCATGCAACTTATGTTCCCTAAAACTTTAAAACTTTAGTCTCTTTTGCTTCAGACAAACAACTGCCTGGTAATGTTTCAAATTGTGGGTTTTATCGACTGAAGCATGAAAGGCAATAAAGAGAAATAAACGAGATGTTGATGTTGAGACGTTTAATGTTTGGAGCGGAACTCAAGAACTCAGTCGCGTCTCACTTGGGTCTCATTTAGACAGACACACTAAGTAAACATGTGGATCCTGACAAACGTTGTTATCGTCCTGAAACTTTATATGATCGGCGTGAAGGTTTTAATCCATCAGTGGTTTAGTGGAGGATTCGCGCTGCCGGGTTTGTGTTGTAAACAATGAATTCAGGCTTATCTACCTTTAAACTGTGATGCATCTTTATGCACAAACTGTGATGCATCTTTATGCACAAACTGTGATGCATCTTTATGCACAAACTGTGATGCATCTTTATGCACAAACTGTGATGCATCTTTATGCACAAACTTTATGCATCACTTTTAATCACTTTGCGCTGTTTGTCATTGAGAAGGAATATTTAGTTAATAATGCATCGCTTACGAAAATGATCCATTGGTTTATTATAGTAAAAGTGTCGTAACCATGTTTTTTGACGTATAGTTGCTCTGCTGCATTGGTTATGGTGTCATGCAATAAGGTTGCAACGATTAATAAAGAAGTAACATTTGTTCTTGTTCAACATAGTTGACGTGTCTGTGATATTTCATCACGTGACAGATGTGATGTCACGTGCAGATATCTTCATAACAGTTCAGTCTGTCCTTCCACACACTTTACTAAAGAAAATAATATCTAGTTATGATTATATGACAGTGAATAAATGATGATAAATGTGTGGCTATGGTGTCCCCTCAGGTCATCTGAGGACATGTGAGGAACTTCATATAAACTCCTTTAGGTTCCACAAAGTCCCTGAAGTTCTTGCTGTTGGTTCTTGTTCATTCTTCCTCTTTATTCTTTCTCTTCCTCACAGTGTTGCCCAAACAAAATGGCAAGGTTGCTATAGTGACGGGTGGTGCCGGAGGACTGGGATATGAGACGGTGAGACGTCTGGCCAATCTAGGAATGTATGTCATTATAGGTAGAGTTCAGTTTTTATTACCTATTTTTAGCTCTGAGGCTTGTCTGTGTAAATGACAAGAGTTTTCTGTATGCTAAGTTGTCTTGTGCTAATCCGTGTTGGGCAAAGATGGGATTTGAGTTAAATGTATAACGGAAATAGATAAAGATATGTGGGTGATGGAAACATCTGTTTGTATTTCACAAATGTGTTTTATTAAAGCTGCGATCCGCAACGTTTTGGATTAAATCAGACCAGAAATCAGTTAATGTGCAAGAACAGAACAAATCAAAACAGGTTCCTGAAGGTTTCCTTGTCTTACCCCAATTATCTACAATACCTCTATAATAATGGTTTGTAATTCATGCTGTCAGTCCAATTTCACAGGAAATGTCAGATTGATTTGTGGTTATGTCACGTCTGTAAACAGAGAAGAAAAAACAGCTACTAAATCATTTGTTCAGGTGCTGAAATGCTCCAGCGTTTGTGGCTTATTCTAAAAGTACGTTTTTTAGAATTTAAACTTACGTATGTTAAGAAAATAACTCAAGCAACTTGCACTTTTATGCTTCAAACAGAGATGGCGATAGAGAGGGAACGTTACAGATTGCAGCTTTAAAAACACAACACTATAACAATCTCAGTCTGAAGACGGCATTTATATTCTGCAGTGATCCCGAGTGAAATTACCGCTTTATGAAAATGTGACAAGCTTGCATTTCATTTGGAACATTTTAATGAAAAGACATTTGTGCATTTTAAGCACTTTTGTGACTTCCTAAGAAAACCTAAGAGTGTTTTTGTGTTTTTTTCTTCGGTGTCGTGCTGTGATTCTCGTCCTTAACTGCGGCACATTTAATAGGATCAGTTAATTAGGTTATACATTTAATTCCCAGGCGCCAGAAATATTACCTGGCGAATTGCTACCCTTGGGCCTTTTTCTTTATTAGCAGCTACATTTAATAAGAATCTGAAGTTTCTGTTTTGTTGTCATGGAAAAGATGTACAGAACATTATAAAACGAGTGTTTTTTAATGTAAATTCAGAGTTGCGTTTAAAACAGTTCTATTATAATGCATTGAGTTATAAGTTGTAAAAGTCATTTAAAAGAATTTCTGTGTTGCTTCGGTTGACCAATACGTTTATAGGCTATATATTGTGTTAGCATGACACTAATGAATGCGTTATTTACATCATAAATACAGTAGCCAATCAAACTCTTTCTCAAACTTTCAGCCTCGCGAAACGAGGAGGAGGGTCTGTCTGCTGTGAGGAAGATTCGTGAGGAGAACTCTGAGGCTCAGGGTGAGTGAGATGTTTTCATGACTGTACATGTTCAGAAGAAGACTGAGGTCACAGATCACGATCATGGATTTCTGTTCAGCTTTTCCATGTAGAGACTGAACTTTAGAACAGAGCTTTTAGCCTGCAGAACCAAACAAAATTTCTGCTGTCGTCCTCCAGAATGAAATCTTCTCCAGTTTAACAAGTGCACCAGAATTTACGTTGAGCTACGTCAAAATAAATCCTAATCTGTTTGAGGACCTTAAGATTTTCTTCACTAGTGCAGATGAGGTTCATGTTCTCATTGTGGCATCATGGAGAAGATTGTTGCAGTTTTAAGGTTATGAATCACAAACTTTATTATTAATAAATCGTGGACGAATGTTAATGCAGAACTAATTGTTGTTTTGAAGGAACTATGAGGGTTCCAGTACAAAGCTAAAGTGAAGGTCAGAGAAGATGTGTGGAGCTCAAAGACCTGCTTACAGTTACAGTAGTTTTGTTGTTTTTGGAGCGTGTTTTATGCAGGCAGCTACCAGACTGCTCAGAAGCGTTTTCATTGGTTATGATTGAATCAGTGGCCACACCCAGTTCTTTATGAAGCCATGAGTAGTTGAAAATGAAGTAAGTGATCCAGGAGGTTCCTGTGACCTGCCAGCGGTTTTCACACTGTAATTGAATCATTATCAAACTCTCAGGAGCTTTTGTCACCTGATGTTTTCAGAAGGTATTTGCTCAACTAGCAGAAGCGACATTAAAAGACACCAGTCTAAAGACACGGCAGTTGAAAGTGTGCAGGATGCAGAAGGACACTAGAAAGGGCTCATCCATCTGGATGGAATGCCACAAAGTTGCAGCACTAAATGAGGAGCATGAGTCACTCTAGATGAATGATTCATTCAGCCCCGCAGTGCAGTAAACCTGCGTGAGAAGATCATGTCTCGCCGCATGGATGCACGTGCAGCAGACGCTCAGATCTGCAGCTGCAGCCTCTCAGCGACTGCGTGTGACGGGATTCAAATCTCAACCCAAGAAAAGAATTTCTTAAAGGTGAGATGCAACGTTTCTGAAGTTCAGATGTTCCCTGAGATGTTCTGGGCGGATGTTTGATGATGCTGGTGGCACCATTTCACCAAAATTCACAATTTAAATGAACTGTTTTAAAAATGAAAGTCAACGTAAAAAGATAGTGTTTTGAATTTTGTAGGCGAATGTTTGCGGCGGGGAGATAAAACAGAGTTTGACACTCTGATCTGTTGTGATTTATTTTGCTGTGATGATGAATCTTACTGAGGTTTAATTCTGCTGAAGGGCATCAGTGTTGTTTCCATACAGTTTCAGTCCAGCCTGTTTAACAGAGAGTGTCAGATATGAGGGTATACTAGAGACAACTCCTTGTATTGGCACAGGAGACGGGCTCCTTTCATTGGCTAGTACATGAACCAATTAAAGAACAGTAGCTTTGTTGCTGATATTGTTTTTAAAATGTGAGTTTAAATGCATTTCAGTGACATAGTTCACCACAACTGGTGAATTAATGTGTGTTTTCGGAAAGAAAGTAGTTGAATCGGTTTAATGGGTGTTGATTGGATGGTAAGAAGTGTGTCTATGACAAATGTTTTTGAGAGGAATAGTTTAATTGGTGAAGAGAAAGAAAATGTAAATAGATGCATTGGGATTTCTTTCAGCGTAGCATGTGAGATTTCTGTGAAATGTTTGGAAATGTTTTTCCCAGCGGAAGCCATCGTGTTCTGAACATTTTGACATCAGAAAGCCTAGAGGCCAAGCAGGTTTGATTTCTTTAAACTGCGATATTCTTCAAACAGTTTGAGCGTGGCGAGACCTCGCTCCTGTCAGCAGGAGACGATATTTTCTCAGCATGCCTCACGTCTTGCAGGGGAAAGCATTTCCTCAATTTTGTAAGCATGAAGGTGAGGTGGAACGCTGCGGTTCTTTGACAGTCGACTGATTTTGTAAAGGTCACGTATACAAACAGCTAAATGTCCTTCAGAGTTATTCATGCCTGTGACAATAGTGCAAATGTTTGCCAAATAAATATGGAAACCTTTGTTTGTATGATAATTTGATGATTTGCTTTCAGCTTGAGGTTAAATACCTAAAGTCCATCTGAGGGCGCAAACACATTTTCTCTGACCTGGGCTGTGTTCTAAATGGCACACTGCCATACTGCGCTACTTCTGTAGTATGCAGTATGCATTCTGTCGCAGTGTACAGGGTAGCTACATCATCTACTGCAATTGATGTAAATAAATGAGCTAAATATTTATTGTGTAACATTTTAGCAAACCTGTAGTTTATGCTAGTATGCACTGTGGTTTTACGTTCAATTTATGTCCACATTAACAATGAACCATGAAATAATGGTTTGTCTCATTTAAACAATAATCCTTTGAGGCATTTTCAGGCATATACACGAACAGCCCAGAATACACAGTCAAAGAATGAGCAATAACAAAACGGTTTGCGCTGTTCATATTAGCTTCGAGATTTCCTGTTGTGTTTGCGTGTGTAAACTGATTCTGCAACAGAATAAAAAGCTCAGCCAAACAATGTGAACGGCTTTAGCCGTGTCGCTCCTGGCCATCAGGTTTGATGTAACAGAGTGTGTTGGTAAGAGGGCCAGTTCTCATGGTTCCGACTGACGTTCTTTGTTCTCTGTACCTATTTATTTCACGCTGTCCCTGAAGGCGTCTCTCCGGTTTTGGCTGTGCGGTGTAAATGAGGTTAGAACTTCCCCCGCAGGGCTGTAACTACAGACGCTACACTGACACTTTCTCAGTGTTGGCGCTGACACACACGCACGCCTGGTTTTATTGTCTTAGAGCATGCAGTGCTTGTGCGGTGTCTCACGATATGGTCTGACTGGACTGTGGGGGCGTTTTTCCTTGTTTGACGTTGGATGGTGGATTTTCTGAGGTTAATGAATGCAGCAGTACTGTTGAATCTTCAGTGCTTGTTGGTTTTTGCAGTCATTTAATGTCCAGTGTCTGTCTGATCAAATGCAATGTGTATAGATTATTTTAGATTGTTGGTGTATAATTTACTTGTTACTCTAAGTGCCTCAAACAAAACTCTGAGTGTCCTTCAAAAATCTGATGCCACAAAAACTTGTGTTGATTGTATCAACATAGGATTTGAAACAGCTTTGTTCATAGGTAATTTTTGTGTTATATATGGAGTTTTTGTGTTACATTTTTGCATTTTGCAGGTACAAAATATCCTGCGCATAAAGAATCAATTGCTAGACTTTATAACCAGAAACGTTCATATGTATTAATGCTTGAGAACTAACTGTATAAGTCTCATAGTTTTCCTAAAGTCTATCAGATATAAGCTTAGCAGACTGTGTTAGTTCTGCATCAGCTAAGCTGAAGAGATTTATGGAAGTGAAGTGAGTGTGCGCTGATGTTTCAGTGCTGAAATGACTCTGAATTAATCCCAAATCAAAGCTGCGATGATGTGAACCGTTTTCATCCTCCCATTTTTAAGTAGCTCTCGGCAGTGAGTGTGTAACAGTATATGAGCGTTTAAATTCCAGCACTGATGATGAAATATGACTCATATGTTATAAAAGCATTAGGCCTGAAACGCACTCTGTGCTGCTAGCTACGCAAGCTGCATTTCACGCATTGTTGCGTTGCGAAATGTGTCAGAGCCCATTTTGTAATGCAGCAGAAAGATGCGTCATGTTCTCCGGGGTCTGCGGTGGACTGTAATCTGTGTTTATCTTTTCATCTGTATCAGTTCACCCAATTGAAATTATAACTGTTTTCAAACTGGTTTCCTGGTTAAACTGGTTAATTGTCTTTGGATAATTAACTGGGAAAGATATAACATCATTTATGTGGCTTCAGATCAGATCATTGAATGACTAACGCTTGAATTTGTCTTTCCGCAGTGGACTTTGAGTTTTTAGACGTGTCGTCTTTGCGATCGGTGAGAGAATTCGTCCAGAGGTTTAAGGATCGAGGTCTTCCGCTCCACGTTCTCATCAACAATGGTAGTGAATCCCATTATCTCCTTTCTTAATATCAGGACTGATCTGTGACCTGTTAACTGAAGTGATGCAGATGTTTTCAACGATGTACTCAATGAGTTGTAAGAAATTATGTCAAACTGCAGCCCATTCCTGATTAAAACCGGAGTCTGTTAGGTTCACCTGTGAGGTTATCAGGTTAATCCTGATTATAGTGCCTCAATGCAGCTAAACAATGTGGTTTGTAACAAAAAAGCTGGTCAGTTTTCTAGGAAAAGTAATTTATAGGTAGTTTGCAGCTTTGCTTGAAAGTGAATTAAAGATTCAGATCTGTGCATGTTTGAAACCAGTGTGAATGTAGTGTGAACGCAATCAGAATTCACAGTCATTTTCTTCACACATAGATGAAATATTTTTAATGTTTTTGTTCTTGATGAACAGATTAGTTGAGTTCAGTGTGATTCGTAACTGTGATTAATGAAAATGTGATTTAATCTGTCAGTGTGATACAGTATCGATGCTGTGATTGTAATCAGCGTTAATGGATCTGTCCTGAGAAACACTGACCTGCTTTTTCAAACGTAACACTTTACCGTCCACAGAAATGTTTTATAAAGAAACACAAGGCTTTTTAAAGTCAGATTTAAACAAAAAAAAAACAGAAATGCAAAACACAGGCTGGTAAGGCATGTCAATTTTCTAAATTCACTGGCAGTTTTGATGTTTTGGATCTGATAGTTTTTTTTAATTTTACTTCTTTTTCCATGTTTGTGTTTTTTAGCCGCGGTTATGTTAGTTCCTGAAGGCAGGACGGCGGAAGGATTCGAGACACATTTCGCCACCAATTATCTAGGCCACTTCCTGTTGACTCGACTTCTGCTGGAAACCCTGGTGCATTCTGGGAAGGATGGGTCCTGCTCTCGAGTCATTAACGTCTCTTCTTCGGCACATCACGCCGCTGACCTCTGTCTGTATGATCTTCAAAACATCTTTAAAATGTAGGTTTAAGATCACATTCCTGTTCAAATTAAACCAAATTATACACCAGATATCCAGAGCAAAACAACCGCAGTCGGTCTGACCCGAAGCTGGTCCTAATCTCACCATCTAGATGCCCGAATTCCAAAACGAATCAAAAGATAAGATGGATCTTGCCTGGAGTGAGATGTTCAGAATTTAATATGAAAGGAGTTTGTTCTTCAGAACTGGGCGTTCTGGTTTGCTGTGTCCCACGCGATATTGGTTAGTCACATCCTTGGCGTTTATTCACTTGTTTCTTTGATAAACGCTGTAGATGTATCTACAAATGCTTCATAAATGTTCTTCAGAAAGCTCAACATAATCCTCTTCATAATGTTGAAGATGAAGGACACGAAGATGAAGATGTCAGTATGTCAGCTGAGGATCATGTGAGGTTAATGCTGTTGTGTATCTTCACATAATGGTGAAAACCATGCAGCTAATATCTGGCATGCAGAACGTTGTTCTAGCTCTTTGTTTATATCTCTGTGTTTGTTTCCCTTATATAAATACATATTTCCCTTATAGAAATCATCTATAAGGGAAAATAATGTATATATTTAAGTTTCATATCATTAAATTACAGTTTAAGCATATATATTTTTGTTATAGATTATATATATAGTATTAATATGAATGCTTTTAATAAGTGTGATTAATGAGTTTAATGAGTGATGAAGATAATAATGTGAAAATACAGCATGATTCATCACAGATAGATAAAGATGACAAAATATATTATTAATGTGTTTAATGTTGTTTACTGCTGCAGTTTGACACAGTAATAATAATCTTAACAAAACATTGAATCTTTTTGGCACTACTGTTTTTTATGTGTTTTTCTACTGTGTCTGTCTAAACTGATGTGTAGCCACTTCTGTGTGTCTGTCTGTGTGTGTGTGTGTGTGTGTCTGTGTGTGTGTGTATATGTGTGTGTCTGTGTGTGTTTATGTATATGTGTGTGTGTGTGTATATGTGTGTGTGTGTGTGTGTGTGTGTGTATATGTGTGTGTGTGTGTGTGTGTGTGTGTGTGTATATGTGTGTGTCTGTGTGTGTGTGTGTATATGTGTGTGTCTGTGTGTGTGTATGTATGTGTGTGTCTGTGTGTGTGTGTGTATGTATGTGTGTGTGTGTATGTGTCTGTATGTGTGTGTGTGTATGTGTCTGTCTGTGTGTGTGTATATGTGTGTGTGTTTATGTATATGTGTGTGTGTGTGTGTGTGTATGTATGTGTGTGTGTGTGTGTGTATATATGTGTGTGTGTGTGCACGCGCTTCACAACAGCCCTGAGTGACTCATTCATTTTGAATTTAGAGTGGAAACTGTCATGTTTCTAACACACCCCTCTGGTCTTTCATACTTCAGCTCTGACAGTGTAAATTGGACCGGCCACAGAACGTTTTCATAGCCGCTTTTCAGTATTGATCGAGTTATATTTATAATAAACCAACATTTTCTCCCTCATCCACCCTGACTGAGCTGGTCAAAATACGTTGTGTGACAAAAGATTGTGTCTTTTGTGAAATAAACACAAAACACTGACTTGAATGAGGCAACCTCCGAAATGACCTCTGATGCCTTTAACTTCCGCCTATATAGACAGCTCAGGGGGATTTGAAACAGAACCGGTGTTTGGTGATTTGGACCCTCTGCAGCTGTTTTATAGTCAGAATGAAGGTGTATAATGGGCCGAACACAAATTATGCTGCTGGTTCCAATTTGCTTCTTTATTATTTTCTGCCCTTTTGCCATGCAGGCAGCACTACAGCGCCCACGGGGCGTACGCTCGGAGCAAACTGGCACTGGTTCTGTTCACCTACCACCTGCACTATGCACTCCAGTCCGGCAGCTCGGCGGTGACCGTCAATGCAGTGGACCCGGGCGTCGTGAACACGGGGCTATACGCCCATCTCTCCTCTCTCGCCCGATTCGCACACAAACTCGGCGCGTGGTTCCTGTTTAAGGTCAGATTTTTTCTATATTGGGCGTGAGTCTCATAATAACATTCCTGTAATTAAAAGAAAATAATGAATAATGTCTGTTTGGGAAACATTATGATTTTATTTATTGTGACATAATTTACAATTTATGTGATTTATTGTTACAAGCATATCCAAAAATCTCTTGCTTGGCAAATCCATTTTTTTCAGTAATGACGTTGATTACATTCTCATTACAGTATTTAACTGTATGCAGTGTTTGCACTGTGTTGCATTAATGGTTTTGTTGAAAAATATTTACCATCCTTTAAATATTAGTAGAGTTTCCTGAACAGAAACGATATGTTACATCATGTTTTTACCGGGTTTTGTGAGATTGTTACACTTTGAGGTTTATGGGATAATATTATTCAACGTGGATAAAACAAAAGTTTCTATTACATAATCTAAATATATTGAGGTAATACGTTCCCTATTGATCACGGATACCTGCCAGCCCACTGGCACACGGAAAATTCTCACGTCTTTGAAATTTTAATTAAACAAGATGTTTGTTTTTCAACATCCTCCAAGTTGTGTGACCCTCAGGGTGTCGTTGTCTTCTGAAGCTGAGAAGACATCAAAACTCTGACTTGGCTGCGTGTCATTTTCTTGTTCCAAAAGTTCTCCTTGTGTTTTCCCAGCATTCAGATTAGATCATTCAGCTAAATTATATTATGTTTGTTTGTTTGTTTAACTAGCTGTGTAAAAAGACAACAGAAGTCTATGGAATCCATTTAGATGCATAAGTAAACGTGTGTGTGTTTGTGTGTGTGTGTTTGTGTGTGTGTGTTTGTGTGTGTGTGTGTTCTCAGCATGCTAATAACAGAGGACTCACTTCATGCACAATAGAGTCTTTGTCAGATGTCCCTCTTAGCTTGAAAACTCACATTTGTTGCATGTCTGTAAAGCTGTTCCTGCTAGCAGACGTTATTGTTTGACAGCCATGATTTGAGGAGGCGTTTCTTTTGTGTGATTAATGATTTAGGGCACTTCCTGTAACAAATGACCTTTGGGAAGCTCTCGCCCTCCAGCCGTCGCTGCGGCGTTAATCACGCGTCACTCGTTCGCAGGGCAGCGCTAAATAAATATTGATGTTACCGTCAGTCACACGCACGTCTGCGCTAATGTGTCATTTAAACCCACCGATTGTGGCTCTCATAAGAGCGTTAGTGGGGCGATACGTCTATGTCACTTCCTGTTTGGAAAACAGCACGCATGCTAGTGCGAGTCACGTTTGTTCATCTCTCTGTGGAAAAGATATGAAATATGGATGCTTTTTTATAATAAATGAATAATAATGAAGCCTTTGTTAATTCTGTTGTAGCGATTTTCATAATTTGGTTTCAGCAACGCTCAGATGAACACAAGTCTGCGTGTGACTCATGAGGTCATCCGAGGTTGGATGTCATTGCCTCTCTTAACCGCAGCGACTTACACAGTTTTTGCCTCACCGTAATGCTAAATTCTCAATACACCTATACCTATACATACATACACCTCAGGTTAATAGGGGTGTGAACAATTTATCCGACACAAGGACGTCAGTTCAATATTCTGTTCCCTGATGCAGGAGCTGTAAGGAGGATTTGAGGGTCGTTCCTCTTCTGAGATCAGACATGATAAAGCTTCGCTATCTCTGAATCAGTCAGTCAGGCCCTGCAGTCAGACACAGATTGGACATTATGAGCATTTAACTCTTTCAGCTCCTGTCTGCATGACCAGCACCTGCTACCCTCAGCCGTGAAGCGCAGCACACAGATCTGATCGAATGCGTTTGTCCGCCGTGTGTCGCGCTGATTAATAAGAGTCAACGGCGGCTTTAGATGGAGAAGTAGGGCAGCTATATTTTGGTAACAGAAGGAGTTGCATTGTTCATGTGCAGATGATAAAATCTTCCATCTAAATCTTAACGTCTGAATCATTTATGTTGAGTTTGAGCTCAAGGTTATGAATGTGAAGCAAGTTAAGAGACGACTGAGGTTTTATATATCATCTGATTCACCCAAAGTTTTAGTCTAATGCAGATTTTTTGCAGTAATAATTGCATGTTGAGGATTAGATGCGTTTGTTTTTGTGCAATTACAATAGTTTTGTTTGTAAAATATTATCTTTTTATATTTTATCAATCAAATATGATCAATATTGTTAAATTGTGACAAAACAATACAATATAATAGATATGAGTATAATCCTACCTATATGATATGAATATAATATGAATTATCTTTATTAATAAATGGATTATGAATATGTATGACACCTGGAAACACTTTTATTTCATGACTTTCGTTTTATTTTTAATTCAATTAAAAAACATGCGGAAAATATTTCTTCAGATTTCTTCATAATATGAATTATATAATATTCATATTATAATAATATATATAATATTATTAAAATGATGATAATTGCAGCATTTCTCCACAGACTCCTGCAGACGGTGCAGCTACTGCGATCTATACTGCGACCTCCTCAGATCTGGAGGGGGTTGGTGGACGTTACCTGTATGAAGGTCAGTGCGTTCCATCCTCAGCGAGCTCCTACGACAAAGATCTTCAGGCTGCACTCTGGCAGAAGACCTGCGATCTGTTGGATCTCCAGCACTCACTGTGTCTTTAGTTCACCGTCAAATTGGATTTGTTCACCTTGGTCCAACTTGGAGACATAAGATACAGTAACCAGAAATTATGATGTTTAAGTGGAAGCCATGCAGATGCCATCACAACAAGAACTCTTCATGCTTTGATTTGATTCCTAACGCCATTTTTGTGTTGACAATCTCTCCACACCGAAGAGCTGTGATTGGCTGTCATGTACTGATGTGGTTGAAAGGTGGTGTAGATGTTCTTCAGAAGGGCTCAGAGCTGTTGAATCATCTGAACTTCTTCCTGCACTGTGAGTGTTTGTGTGTGTTTGTTGCTCCTGTAGCTCACGTTTAATCTTCCAGAGGGAAAATGCCTCCGAAATACACGAAGAGCGCGTGAGTCTGAAAGCTGATCTCCTCTCATCTGTCATGTGCTTCTATGGTTGTGTTGTGTGTCTTCTGTTGTATTTCTGATTGTGTAGGAGTTTGTCACTCAATTCAGACTGTGAGCGTTTGTGTTTGTTATGGGCAGAATGCAGACAGAAACAAGTTCTGTTATGTTTGTATCCTTGTCTCAGTGATTTTACCGCAGTAATTTCTGCTCTCACTGTGAACGGTTCGTAGCTGAAAGTTATTAAAAATAACAAGGCAAAAATATTTGTTCCTACAATTTTACAATAACTGTCGTAAAATCACTAGAACACAAGACGGTGAGTGGTTTATTGCTTTATAAAAAACACCAAAACACACTGTTTATATATATTAATGTTTATTAATCTTACAAATTCTGACAGAATTAAATACATGTCATTAGTCCAGCTGTAGACTGCAGTTACAAGACACTGTATTTGCAGGTGTTAGGTTAGAATTTATTGCCATTTATCTCACAACAGTTTATCAAATCACAATTCAGTGTCTGGACTCACTTAGCAATCATTGTAATACAGTAATTATTGTAAAATCATGATTTACTTCATGTTTAAATGAAGAGCTAAAAACCTTGTAAAAGAAAGAAATTTGTTGCCCATATTATGTTTTAGTTATAGAGAATAATTTGTCTCCAGCTGGAGTCTCAGACACGACCAATCAATCCATGATGATGCACAAATTCAAGAAGCACTAAATGAAAACATGCACCGAGACTGAAGCTCTATTGATCATGTCTTAATGTTTTCATGTCATGATCATGTCTTAAAGCACATTTACTGAAAACTGTATCATATTACATCTGTGATCTTCAGTCAAAGTAACTTTACATTTTATGTAATAGTATTTCATACATTCATAATTTTTAAATATTTAATATGTAAACATGTATTTCATTTAATGACATTAATGTTTTGTACAAATTAAATGCTAACATCGGAATCCAAAAGTGTTCAAAACTCTTAATGGTTTTTCTTGAAGCATTAAAATAACATTTGTTCTAACATTTATGTTAATAGCTTGGAGAAATGTTGCTTGGATTTTCAGCGATTGCACAACATTCTTTGCCTAAAATAATGCAATTGTTGAACCTTTTGGTTTCAGTCTGGTATGTGATTAAATGTCGGTGTATTAAGCTCTGTGTTTACAGTGTCATAATGTAGTGTTCACATCTGTGGTGTTTGTCATCTGTGTGTTTAGAGGAGGACCTGTTTGAAGCCAGATGGTTAGTGAAGGATCAAAAATATGAGTCATATCATTTCATCTTTTAGAAGCTGTGAAGATTATCAACCTCTGGTAAAAAAAAACGTGTTTGTTAAAGCTTTATATTTATGATTTTTAATGCACTTTAGCAAATAATGTATTCAAATGTTGAATGCAGGTGACAGTGACGTGATTTAACTTAATTTGTCCCAGACACATTTAAACCCAAAATAATAAGAAATTCATGAAAATATAAAGACAATGTCTTTTTGACTCATTGACTTTTTATTTTGGGGTGAAATGTGATCGGGACAAAGATTAACCTGTCAGCTTTCTTTATACCATTAAAATTGAGGAAAAACAATTTTGTAACCATAATTGTTCTTGCATCAAAATGTTTAGTGTATGAAACGTAAGTTGTGTTAAATTTGTTTTGCCATCATTGTTAAGGATGTGAAAAATACTGAATATTTTACCAAAGTTAACAACATAACAACAAAATCTCCTTTATGAGAATTATGTATCAAACTGATTTGTTTTATGCTGTCACTGTGATTTGAAAAATGTTAATGTTTTTGCTTAATATCCTTTGTGTCATTTACAAATTACCCATGAGCCTTTGAGCCGATTCACACGCAATAACTGGTAACTATACCAACACTTGTTTTGTTTCTCTGTGATTATGAAGTGAAGCCTCAATATCCTGTCAGAATATTCCAGATAAAAGTTTGCAATAATAAAGTCATGTTTCTTTAACGTTTGTCCTCAATGTTCCAAATGTTTCTATAAGTGCTTGGCTTTAAATGTGTGTCTGTCTGCGGGGTTTAGACACTATCTGTGAGTCTGAACTAAACAAAGCACAGCCTGCAAGCGTAGCTCTTAATAATAGAGCTATATTTGGGAGGACTGTTGAAGATGGAAAACTTGAGCAGATTTTTCGTGCTAGTAATGTCTCAGATTATAGACAGAGTGACATGATAAATAAACACACTGTTTCTGTCATCATTTACTTCATCTTGTTATCAACCTTTTTTTGATGATTTACAAAACATACATTTTATCTCGTGTTTCACTGAATTCACACAAGTTGACACAAGACTTGATTTATAACCACTGCAGTTATTTTTCTGTTAACCATTAAGACATAAATGAGCCTCGGACAAATGTATCAGAGTAAATCTTCCTCATCTCAATCATGAGAAATATGAAAGGTGGTCCTTCACAAATATTCTGTATTATTATATATAACATTTATTAAAAATAGTGTTTATGTTTGAATATGTAGGAGACAAGTTTTCCGATGCGGTGATGTTTGAGGATGTTTCTCCATTAAACCTGCTGTGTGTTCTGGAAGGATCCGTGAAGCTCAGCGGCTTCATAACATGCCTGAACCTGATTGGCCGATGGAGTCACCATGATCTCTGCCTGCAGGTACAGCTGAGACACCTGACAGACTCTCAGCAGTCACTGAACACGACTGCTGTGTAAATATTGTGTTTATTTACATTCTCTGTGTTTTGTGAAATCATTAAGTTCTTTAATATCTTATTACATTTTATCTTCAGCACCTGCAGCAATCAGACGTTTATTATTGACAATGTAACGCAGGAATATTTAGTCTTGGGTGACATTTGACTGGGTGATTAAATCTTAACAATCTGTTCAGTGTTTGTTAGAAACCAAATGAATAGTTTCCCACAAGACACAGGTAATAAATTACACTGAGCTTTTCGCACCTGTTAGGTTTGTTTTGCCTCGTGTCAACGCAGTTATTGCGTTTCCACAATTGTTAACCAGGTCAAACTTAGAAACAAATCAAGCTGTGAAATACTTCACCACTGATTTAAAAATGGTAATAACACAAGTAAAATATTTTGGAGAGGCTAGCAATAGCGAACTAGCTTTGAAAGAAGTATGCAAATACATCACCTAACAGGAAAGCAGGACATCCTATCATTGCGTTCGGACCGAATGCAGTGATTGGACGAACATTTTTGGCACCTGTGACTTCCACATAAGATAAATATAACATGAATGAACACATTTTACTAACACATTTCCTTGAGTGTAAGTGAAGCCAAACTCCTGATTGTTTTTTCTGCTGTCTGTGATCCATCAATCATAAAATTTCACAGTTGAGAAAGCGAAATAAATATCAAACGAAGAGAAATATTGTTGGGAGAAATATTGCACTTTATTACATGAATAAAATTCTTTGATGTGATAAACAATGTTGGTTCCCAGTAGCACCATGTAAAACTGAAAACTAAAAATGTTCTGCTCTGTTGAGGAACTGCGGCTGATGTATTCAAGCGCTTCAATAAACACTGAATAAATAAAACTCACCTGCCTTTTTCTGTCGCTCATATGCTGAATTTTTTAATCATTCATACATACTGCCACAAACACACACACATTTACTCATGTCTAAATGGGGACAATTCATACACATATGTTGTTTTGATAAGCAGCTAGTTAAAGCTAGTAAATTCATAACAACATAAACCACCATCTCAGTTCAAAATATAGAAATACAAGTTACTCTTGTGTGTGTGTGCATGTGTGTGTGTGTGTGTGTGTGCATGTGTGTGTGTGTGTGTGTGTGTGTGTGTGTGTGCACCTGCTCTTACTGAATCTTTTAAATGTGAAGCTCCAGCCCCCATTAATCTCACAGCTGTCATCTGTAACAAAAGCCGTCGTCTGTCTTTTATTCTAATGCTAAAGAGCCACAAAGATCCACAGACGAGCTTCAGCTGCAGACATCATCACATCTCAGATCCTCAGACATTAGATGAAGCGTCAGATGCTGGATGTTCTCGTCTCAGAATGTTCCTCAGTTTCTCTGATGGGCGTTAGATTAAGAGCAATACTTTTAACCAGCTGTGAGAGCTGAAGATCTTTAGTTAGAACATAAAACCCTAAAATAATTTTACAATGTTACAATGATGAAGTTTAGGGTCATTTATTGTGATAATGAAGAGACATTTTTAAACATTTTGATGTGGTTTCTGACCCTGTAGTCCAATATCTCATTCTGTAAATACAACAACACAGCAACAACAATCTCACACACAACAAACAGCAGCTCTCTGCTCATTTTATAAGAGTTAAATGTCATCTATTATGAGTTTAGGAGTGACTCTTTTATCTAGTACACATACAGAACAATAACTTGCATGTCCAATAAACAATGAGGCTTATTTCTGAATTAGATACAGGACATTTTCATTTTTAAGTTGGATTCACAAGAACACACAGAAAATATTGAAGGCGCTTTAAACAAATGCACATCTGTAAATATGCCACATTGCTTATTTTCATACCATCAAAAACCAGAAGGCCATCAGAAAGTCATAGTTGAGCTACAGACTAGAGCTAAAAACTAGATTTTATAAATAGAAATTCAAACACGCCGCTATTAAAGCGTGTCCCACAAACAGCATCACATGAGGACAGGCTGCTGTGTTTACTGGATGCCTGCAGACATCATTCACATTCAGCATGTGTTCTTCAGTCATTATGACTCTCATATGATCCAGCTGCGCGTCTCTTATTATGGCTCGCATTAAAAAACACGTCAATGAAACTTGTGTTTCCTTTTTGAAACTCCGTCTACAGGAAGATAATGCCTCAGTACAGCAGCTCTCAAAAGCTCACGCTTTCATTCACTAATAATCATCCACTATTAACGTAACGTTTAGAGACAAGCTGAAAATTACAACCATTCACCAGAGACTTCAGGATACGTGTGACAGAAATACTTAACATAATAATAACAATAATAATAAATAATAGTGAGACGCTGCAGCTGCAGATACAAAAACATGCAGTATGTATCTAAATATGCAGGCTTCTAAGACACCTTGTTTTGCTTAAATTTGGGGCAGTATTGCATGTATGCTTGACCCATAATGCAACACATTGATCGCAATAAAAACATTCTGGGTGTTGCATGTATTGAGAGAGATTTTGATTATAAACACAATTAATTCAAGATTGAAAAAGTAAAAATACTTTGTTATGTGTACTGCAATGTTACTGAAACTGACCTGTAATCCATGTAAGGTTTGTAGATGCTGCCTGTGTAGGGCACACTAGATCACTTACAAGGACTGCAAAGAAACTTACTACGTTTGGGAACAGAGCCAAAAACGTTTATCAAAGGCCAACAAGAAATAAATGAGGCATTTTCTACAAGAGTGACAGAAAATGTATAAATCAGAAAATAACAACAGTTCTAGCTGATTTTGATCACTGACAATATAAGTCACAGGCACAAAAACTTTTCCTTATAATGGAATTACAGAATCAGTTGCAGTATGACTGTATATTTCAACAGTGAAACACTACAGACAGAGTCAATTCAAAATCTATTAACTTAGTACTTGATTTATAAACAGACAAAACACGGCACATGATAAACTCCAGCTTCGTCTATACAAACATGTTGCAGTTTTCAGTTACCTGAAGAAAACAGGGGAATTAATATGAAACACTTTTACTGTTAAACTCCGATCATCTGATGTATTTTGAAGTAAAACTGATGGGTGTTTAACAGGAATTCTGATTCTGTGCACTGATTGGATAGTGAAAAGTTTCTCTGTGTCACAATTGGTTGAAAAGTCAAGTGCCTGATGACATCAGCAGAAGAGAAATTTCATTTCAGACGAGGAGCTACTAGTGTTTGTATTTCAATCACAATAATCTATGATTGTGAATAATTTATGATGTAGGTTTTCAGAAGTGCAAAAAAAAATCACTATTGATCAAATTATTGTTTAAACATTGTGCCCACGTGTGACTTTATGAAACAGGGTTTGATTTTTTTTTATTGTATTCATTGTAAGTAAAGGTTGGCTAGCATCTGTAAGGTGAATGTTAATGGCTATTTGCGAGCCAGAATGGCGTCATAGATCTTGCCGGTGGTGTGGATGTGGACGCAGGTGAAGCCCGCAGCCGTGAGCAGACGGCTGTACTCTGAAGCCTTGCGCTCTCGCCCTTCTGTCTGAACCAGCATGTTGAGCGAGTAGAGCTGCGCTGTCAGAGGACCACTGTTGTCCTCATGAAGAAGAGCTTCAATCAGCAGTACACCACCACCTGTACACACACACACATACACACACAAACACACACACACAGCACTATTACCTCAGCCTGAAGGGGAGATCACACAGCTGTCAACAAACATAAGATATCCTCCATTATATTCACATTATATCATTTTTCAGCTGAGGGACAGATATTTTCAGTGGTTGGTTTGCTGCATTTTCCCTGTTCATCTGAAATCAAATATTTCACTTAAAATAATCATATTAGGAAATGTGTGTGTGTGTGTGTTTGTGTGTGTCTCAGAGCCTGAAACCAGTGAACACACACAATAATGTTGAGCACCTGAACACACACAGTCCTTCATTAACTTTCATCCACAGATGAACTAAAGTGCACAAACACGTTATAATGAGTGTAAACAGCGTGACGCATCGTGCAGCAGCAATAAACCCACTGCTGCTCATTTGTTCTGCATTTAACCATCTGATAACAGATCGCCGAGACTTTCAGATGCTTTTTCATGGTTATCTTCTTTCAGCTTTAACAGGGTGAGTTTAAGGTGAAAGCAACAGATTTGTTGTCAGAGAGTCAGCCGGGGGATAAATTATGTAAATAGCTTCTGGCTAGTGCTTTTGTTATTTTAGCAGGAACAGCAGCTCACGGCTGAAGACGTGTGACGAGTGTTTTGCTGACATTTGCTTGTCTTCAGGCTGAAGGGTATGAGGAGTTGAGATGAAGCAGCGAGGAAGACATTAATACACACAGGCAGCATTTAGGATTAGAACCCAGTGTAAAACATATTCAGGGCTTTATATAAACCTTCCTATGCTTAAAATGGGGATACACAGCTCACTGCAGACAATGTTTGTATGTTATAGCAATTCATTGATTTCTCAGTCAGGTTCCTTCCAGAACGCAACAGCTGCAACCTGTTTAAATGTTCATGTGGGTCTGTTATTCTGGGACACAAGAAACTGACAGTGTGTGTGTGAGTGTGTACCTGGTGTACAGGACTGGTAAACTTTAGCCAGCAGCTCCACACAGCGCTGGTCTGTCCAGTCATGCAGAATCCTGGCGAGAATGTAGAGATCCGCAGGGGGAAGGGCATCTTTAAAAAAATCTCCTGTCTCACACAAACACACGCACACACACACACACAGGTGAAAGGAATTGTTATGTTATTCACAGATGAAAACAACATACAGGTTTGGAATAATGAGAGGAGTTTAATTTCTTGGATAAATATTTCTTTAATAAGATAATAAATTTTTTATAAAGTGGCAGATGTCACATTTAATGGCTATTCCTGATAGATTGAGACAGCAGGATGTGTGTGTGCTCGTCTGAGCCTGTGCCGGCCTGACATTGACAGTGACGAATCATTTCAACACTGAATGTCTTTTCTCTCTCCATAATATCGATTTTCCCTCACACACTTTTTGCACCCACACACTTTCTCACACACACACATTCCCATCACACACACACACTTTCATTTTCATTACACACACGTACACACACTCTCATCATATACACACTTCTCACACACACATTCTCATCACACACACACTTTCTCATTAGACACACACACCTTCATAAAATGAGATGCGCTCGTCCTGCGCCGACACAAAGTGTTCACGGCATGTCCGCACAACCTTGGGAAGGTCAAAGATGGTCACGGTTGATTCAGGGAAGGCCGACACGCACTGTTTGGCCAGAGCTCCACTGCAGCCTGATTGTAATAGAGAAAAACAAACGCTAGGTGAGACCTCCAGGAACACATTAATATTCGTGAGTTACCCTCAACCATCTGCACCCTAAGGCTACAGCACATGTCCTGCTTCTCTAAGCGCTGTGTAAGCGTGTTTAAAGGCAAGAAGCTAAGCGTCCTTAAAAGCCAAAGATTTATGCTTTCGTTTTAAAGCAGTTCACCAGAAAATTATGTTATTATTGTTACATACTTGCTGCCTACAATCAAATCCTATATTCATCCCAGTCAATTTATACTGTATGCAATACACTCCTCTGCTGTTCCTTACAGTAATGTCTCTACTGTAACCTTACTGTAAAATCGCTACTGTAATCTTACCGTAATGTCTCTACTGTAACATCACTGACACTGATAATATTATACACGTTTATAATGATCATTTATAATCTGAGCTGTTGGGTTTTATGTATCTAAACATAGATAAAAATTTCATAAAATAAACAGCTGTTATATTTTTTAGATAATAATGGTGTTACAGAGGCAAAAGTTAAAGACTGCAGCTGCAACATTTATCACTGAATCTAAACTATGAGCTGAACCTGAGATGCTTTCACCAGATCCCACAATCTTGGCTTGGCTTCACTTCACAGCCCAACATTTTCAGTCTTTTATTTGCATAAAACTATTGGACACATTCACTGCCTCCTCCAATCAGCTGTCAGTCCCACAATTTCCCACAGAAGCTGCTTCAATGGGAAATATAAACACTGTAGATGTTTATTAGTGTGAGTGTGTGAAGGGTTTAAACCCACTCGTCAGCGCCACCTGGTGGATTTGTGTGGCATTTGTCTGATGGGCCTTTACATTTACATTTGGCAGATGCTTCTATTCAAATCGGTTTGCCTGTAAGTGAGAAGAATCACAGGAACTGTGATTCATGTGATTTTCATGCGCATAGAAACTGAGAAGGAATAAGATCTTACTGTATTGTGTAAGTGATGTAAGTGATGCGCTACGGTATCCTGAAGGTTTGCATTTGTTTAATATCCCATAGGCAACATATATTGTAACGATCAGATTTTATTATATCACAAAAGAGGTTTTGCATGTGCCTGAATCTGTTGGCAGGCTCTATAAAATAAGAGATTTTAAATATGACAACAGCAATTGCTTTTGCAGAGTCAACTCTACAGTGGGGTGTGAATCCTAACCAAACGGGACTTGTGCTCCTCTGCTCCTCAAAGCCTCCAGTGAAGTTTCTGGAGAACATTGAGGTCAGCGCTCGTGAAAGCATCTCACCTCCGAGGTCATAGATGCGTCGGAACGGCGACAGGTCAAACGCTGTAATGACGTCATGCCCGCAGATGTTCCAGATGGAGTTCATCAGATGCATGAACTTCACCATCTCCTCATCGGACCTGAAGAACACACAGAACCTCATAACTAGCTGCTCATTCAGAGTTATCAAGACCTGATCCACCACAGCGCGTGAGAACAGACACCCTCTCCATCCCACAGCCCGCAGTTGCAGGTTCTTCCATCTAGAACCAACGAGGAGTTTGATCCGATTCGCAACGTCGTGTTCAAGAACCCAAATGTCAAGGTTTTATTTCAGCGATAACCTGCGGTCTGGCCGGCCGGCAGTAAAGCACAGATTAGTCACAGAGCCAACAGCATCTACAATAACCTTGTAGGAAACTCTGACTTTTATGAATACTCGAGCTGACAGCCTGTGCTGAAGCCTCTGGCCCTTGAGATGTTTTTAGAAAAGCTTGGTCACTCTCTAGTTTGTTTTCTCCTCTTGAGAGCTCTTAGGGTAAAATCACAGGGGAGATGTACACAAATGCAATGACAGGCTGAATGTTTCATTCCCTTAAAGAATAAATGCGTCTGAGCAGAAACATATTCAATTTGTTTTAATGTGTGTGTTTGCTGCCGCACGCTGAATGTTTCTCCTGTATAACGCAACAATCCAATGCAATTTAACACTAGCCGTGCATTTACACTGATTCTGTTTTGAATTTTCATCTGTTTCTGCTCTTAACACACTTGTTTATGTCAAAGAGAATGAAACACACAGAGCTGATGTCTCTCTCTCTCTCTCTCTCTCTCTCTCTCACACACACACACACACACTCAATCACACTCACTGTCCAGCTAAATGACTAAATGCCATAGAAGATAAACACACTTGTTTTGAGTCCAAGTAGGTTATCTTGACACATTGCACACCTTATATATTGACATTTAAACTATTGAACAAAACCACATATTCTTGTGGTTGTTGAGATCAAACAAACAAACAAACAAACAAACAGCAGTTCTCACCTGTAGAGGGCTTCAAACAAATCTTTGGAGTTTATACCAAACGCTTTTTCATACTGGTTCTTTCCATCCCTAAGATGTCAAAACGGTAAAAAAACAACAGGCTTGTCAAATGTAAGTTTGCCTCAGAGCTGTTTTGTGTTTGAAATTGTTTTATTTTTGGTGAAAGGACAGCTGGAGGTCTATCAATATTTCTTATTGCTGTAGATTTTAGAGTGAAGGACTGCGGGTCTCACCGGACAGCATCGGTCAGGTAATGCCAGCACATGTAGATGGTTCTGGAACTGTACTGAATGGAGTGATACAGAGACTTTGGACTGGACTCAAGCAGGAACACTTTGGACATTTCTGTGTTACTGTAAGAAACTTAAAAAAAAGATAGTAAAGGAAATTGCACATATATCTTAATATAATGAAACATTATAAACAACATCTATAGATGAAAATCACAGAATCATAATGTAATAAACGTACCGGAGAATTAGATTTAGGGTTAGTCGGTTTATTTTAATAGATTCAATAGTTGTTTTATTAATCCATGTTTATCCATGATACACACTCACTTATGGACAACATAAAAAATGTCATAAGGGTGGATCGCCCTAATGTGGGAAAAATTGGGACACACCCAATATCATACTTTGATCATGTGACAGTACAGCTTTCATTTGTTGGGAAAAAGCTAAAGCGAAGGTGTTCCACATTAAGACAATTCCCCCTATAGTGATAATTAATCCAGGTATTTCTTCAAACCCAACATGCACGGTAAGTTACTGTAACTTTACTGTAAACCGTGTTCAGAGTTGTGAGGTACCTTCACCCTCAGGGCTGGTGTGTGTGTTCAGAAGCTCCAGACCAACACATGCTGACAGAAGCCTCTCGGTGGCGTCCTCATTCGTACCCAGAGCCTGCGCTAACTCTGCAGCCGACAGCGGCTGCGCAGCTGCATGCAGGTGCTCAAACACCCCCAGCTCACACGCAGCAAACAGAGTCTGCCGATAAAAACGATCGAGTTATATTCTAAGATTTCTGTTGCTTGACAAAATGAATCCAGTTAAACTGAAAACTGATTTTACAGATTTAGTATATTTTAAAGTTAGACATCAGATCTTTCATCTTTAAATCTTTCATTTAAACCTCATTAAATCTTAAATCTTATTAAATTATATTACATTAAATCCTAATTCATTTTGCAATATTGCTTTAAATTAAACATCTCATTGAATGGAAACTAAGGCTTTAGTTTTTCTGTAAACCTGATTCAAAACATTGTGCACTGAGAAAAACGATTCTAAATTGAACTTGATTAAACAGATTCAACATTATTTAAAGCATTATTCAAACTTTAACCTCATTCATATTTTGACATGCCAGTCGTAACACTTGCTAACACAAATGGTCTCAAACCAGATACTTATAAGCTCTATAAGAAAGATCGTTCACACTTACACCTGCTAAATTCCTATAATAAAATAAATATAATAAAACCTTTGACACCAGGAAACCCTCCATGTAATCCAGAATTTTTCTTGGGTACAAATCTTCTTTTGCAGCAGCCATTTTTCTCAGTGTTGGTCAGTCCTCTGTATGAAACGCTGAACACACAATCCTGCAGACTAGCTGTAGCGTAATCAGATTAACCAGCTTACACGTCTACACTGAAAGCAGTTGAGATCTTTCGTTTCTCAGGGTCACTGAGTCTCCACAGGTGAAGACCAGAACCACTTTAGTTTAAAACTGTTTTACCTCAGTAGTTGATGGAGTCCAGTTGGAAGGAACAGTCACAAACATCTATTCTTCATCGCTTGAATAAATTTAGATTAAGACTGGAGTCACATCTATAATGGTTTAACTTTACAAACATAATCTCTGTATTAGATATTTCTCAGTTTGCTAACTCAAATTCAATGTACAAATAGTTTTTAATGTCAAACAGCTCAAGTTAATGACAAAAACTCAATGAGATCCAAAGCAGTCTTTATTGTGACCGTGTGATTTAATACCTCCATCAAACAACTTGAATACTGTACTTTTAACCTAAATCAAGTATATTAACAGTGTAGATGGAAACTAACTGGATTCTCCATCCGAAACGTCAGCAAGCAATTGAATTTAAATGTGTTTCAGCCTTGACTTTGAAATGGAGCAACGTCTGTAGTTTCTACACATTCAGTTCAAGTAATAAACAGAGTTTTGTAATCTAAGACTATAATAACAATAAAAGGAACTGAAATCTTAAAGAAAAACTTCAACATAAATCATAACAGTACAAACTCTTCACCCTGTTAATCCAGCATCACTCCTGATTCCTCAAACACAAAGGTGAAAAGTCAATGAGTCCTCATAAGGCAAGCATTGGAGAAGCGTTGTCCTAACGTTTCCTGAAATGAACTAAACAGCTGTGGAGATCTTTAGCACATCCGGGATGATCCGACTTCAGTGTCTTCCACAATTCATATCCAGAGAAATCCGACTCCTATTTCAACTCAAGATCAGAAGAAATGATACTGTGCTTAAATGAAAAATTATGTAATCTTGGAAAAAACAAATAATATTGCATGAAATTTGTATGATGGTGTTTATAAACTACAGTATTTGCGTTACTGCTTTGAATTTATGCTGATTTAAATCAACAGTTAGCTCACAATTTAAAAATACATTGTATTGCTAAAACACTCAGACTGAATGACTGTATTATATTAAGGGAATCACTGAAGGTTTAATTTTATTTGGCTGTGCAATATTTACGATTTTGAGGTGAAACAGGAGTTGGATGTTGTATGAGATCAGGTACATTATCTTGTGAAGTTTTCTATCGTCTGGAACGATTGGAACGCCGTCGGCGTCCTCGACTAGATGACCGACTTCGACTGCTGCGACTTTTGCTGCTGCTGTCTCCGTGGCTGTACCGTCTTCTGTGAGCGCTACTGCTCCTCCTGCGACTATAACTGCGTCTGCGAGTGCTTCTGCTTTGACTGCGACTCCTCCCATGGTTACGACTCCTTCCGTGGCTGCGGTTGCGACTGTGACTTCTCCAGTGGTTGTGACTCCTCCCACGGCTGCGGCTCCTCTTGTGGCTGCCACTGCGACTCCTTCCACGACTGTGGCTCCTCCCACCGCTATGACTCCTTCCACGACTGTGGCTCCTTCCACCGCTACGACTCCTTCCACGACTGTGGCTCCTCCCACGGCTACGGCTATGACTCCTCCCACGGCTGGGGCGTTCATGGCTCCGTCTCTTCTTGCTGTTCTGTGCACGTTTGCTGCGTCTTTGTCTGTTGCTATCCTCCAAGCTGCGCTTCTCCCTCTGTGTCTTGCTTAGTTCCTCACCTTTGACCTCTTTCTCCTGTTTCTTTGGCTTGCTGTCCTTGTTTCCCGTCTTTACTGAGGCAGACTTCTTCTCGCACTTCTGGAGCGTCGCATTGTTTACCTGCGTGTCCAACAGCTGCAGATCTAGGTTAGGGCTGTGATGGTGGTTCAGCGTGTTCCTGCTCTGCTGGTCTGCATTGGTGCTTTTCTTCAGCAGGTTCTCCAGCAGTCTTTCACGCAGCTCGTGCTCCTTCCTCTGCAGCTCCAGCGCACGAGCCTTTTCGCCCTCCACTCGCCGCAGCTCCTCCTCCTGCAGCCGTCTGCGCTCCTCCAGCTGCTGCAAACGCAGCATCTCCACCTTCTGCTGCTCCATCTGCTGCTGCTTCAGAGTCTGAGGAGACAAACATGTTGAAGTCAATCATCTACAAACATCTTGAAACCTGCACACTGTATATTTTCAACCCATGCAGTGAGGAGATGTGGCGTCACCTTTGCTTTGCTCAGTAACTCTGCCACCAGTCGAATGGACTCCAGGTTCCTCTGGGCCAGCAGAAGTTTCCTCTCCTCCGTGATGATCTTCAGGTGAAGTTTCTTCTGCTCCTCCTCCTGCTGTTTCTTTATCTTCTTCTGGTTTTTCTTCTCTTCTCTCTCCTTCAGCTTCTGCTCTCGTTTGCGAAGTTTCTCCTCCTTTCTTCTCTGTTTCTCCTCTTCCTCTTGTTCTCTATGTTTTCTGAAACATCAACACGTTCAATCAAAGAGTTTTACAAACACTGTTATATTATGAACTTTCACAATCAGTGATGCAAATACAGTGATCTCACAATCTTGCCACACAAAGAAACAGAAGAAACAATGAACACCTTTCTTCCTCCTTGCGTTTCTCCTCTTCCTCCTTCTCTCTTCGCTTTTGCTCCTCGCGCTGCCTCTCCAGCTCCTGCAGCTTCAAGCGCTCCTGCTGACGCCTCCTCAGCGAGGACTCGCTCAGATGTTTGGTAGTGTCAAACGTCACCTGAGAAGATAATATACACCTGATGATCTCATATCTGCTGGTGAATGAACACAAAGTCCTCCTGATAAACATTTACACCAGAAAAATGATGGTCATGAGAACATGAAGAACACATGCCTAACTAAAATAAAAATTACACTTCATTTTTTTATGCACACACTTTAACTTTACAATGAGTTTCACAATTTTTACTTTTTGCTACATATAATACCAAACATACTGCAGAGAGACAGTATTCACTAATTTAATTTTCTGTCTCCTCACATGAAGTCTGACCGGCTGTCTTAGTTTGGTCTGCCGAATTAAATAAGCCTTGAAATCATAATAAAGCCTCGGCCTTCATTTAATTAAAAGCTCTTGTAGTGGCGCTGTAATTCAAAAGCTCTGAACAGACTCCATCTCATTACACACAATCCTCTTGTACTGCAGCGGTTCTGCTCAAATGATATGAATAAACCACAAAAGTCATTTTAAATGAAATCTGCTCTGGAGTCCAGCTTCTAAATGACTTTCACAAAAACTTTCACAACTTGCAGACACAGCTAATTTCTTTCCTGAACTGTACAACATGGCTCTTAAGTAAATTTAAGTAATGAAAATAGAGGTTAGTTTAAAATTAGCTTAACTTTTAACGTTAATTTTTAGCTAAGCTGTATTCTGGTATTAAAAGTAAAGTAGACATACAATGCTTATTCTCAACAATGAAGATGTTCAAAGATGTTGAGATGATTTAAGCTAAGACTCTGAGAGAACTCTGAGAACCTGGGATTGTTTAAATAACTGACCTTGATATTGCAGGCAATGCCTTTCCCATCATCTCCTTTAAACATCAGCTTCATTCCTCTCAAAGAGTCCATGGCTTTGACAAAGCCGGTGTGATCCTGATACTGTATGTATCCTTCAAAGTTCAGGTGTCCACCAAACGAGAACGTGTTGAAGTTCTTCCCCGTCATCTCTTCACGGTACGGGTCCAGCATGGGAATGTCGACTTTCCGAATTTTCCCAAACCGCTCAAACACTGTTTTCAGAACCTCCTCTGAAGGTCTGTCAGGAGAACCGTCCTTCTGGGCGAACCACTTGCAAGGAAGTCCCTCCAGATGTACGGTGTCAGGACGTTCTCCAGGCACGGTCTCGTTCATATCTTTGGCGTCCCTGAAAAACGAGTCCCAGTCGTGGCGTGTCGGGAAATCCACCTTGCTCTCGGCCGTCCGCACCTTCAGTATGTCCGTGAATCCACTCAGCTTGATGCCCTTGCCCTCCAGCTTTCCCAGAATCCTCTTCACCACACTCCTGTTCTCCACCTCACCTTCAAAGCGGATGTAGTCCATGGTGCTCTTGGAGATACGGAGAGAAGAGAACTGGTCCGGCTGAACCATAGCCTTCAGCCGCTCCATCACCTCCCAGTTGGAGATGGACTTGCCAGGCATCTTGAGAAGAGGAAGAGCCACACTGATGGTCATTTTGGCGATGGGCTTCAGGTACAGGTTGTGCTCCGGGAGAAGTTCTACAGCCTCAGCCGTGTCGTTGACTACAGATGTCATGATGGACTCCAAGACAATGACGTTTTACCTGAAGAAAAATAAAAGCATATCATGGTTAAAAATAGCTAATAGGCATCTTCAATTCCAAACTACAAGACCACAAATCCATCAATAATAAAATAAATGCATTTTTCCACAAGATCCTGAATTTGTATCTGTTACTGGTAACTTAGCAACTAGTATCCGTGTTGCTGCCTGTCTCTTTATGAGAACCATCTATACACACACATTATATACTGTAACATATGTCTGTAAAATAAAACACATTATATATATATATATACATTCATTACTGAACTTGCAGATATAAGGAACTCACTGTAATAACTGAACTACGTTAAGATAACTAGCAGACAACTTGCATGAAATCTAGACATATTTATTTAGACGTTTACACATATTACACCTTGGACATATTTGCACAAGCAGATAACATGAACACATACATCAGTTTTTGTTATTTAAAGATGATTTACTAGTTTAAACATCCTGATACAGTTACTAAGAGTTACAACACGCAGTTCATCTGAACTAAACCGCTCTATCTAGCACTTTACGGGGATGAAGGGAAACATCGCGGGACGTTAACTATTACTAACCTTTCTGAATGTCAGCACAATAACAATATGAGATGTTTTTATGAGAACTGAAGCATTTTGATGATAATAACAGGTCAGTCCACACGCACGAGATGACGATTTCCGCAAGAGTCACGTGGACCGGTAGTGACGTCAGAACGCGGCGCGTCTCATCTGCCGCCGTCATGTGGAGATTGATGGACATGCAGCTAAACCCAAAAATGATACACTAGCATTTAAAGTCAGTTATTATACCAAAGCTTCAGTTTTCTTTTCATTTCTCTTCATTCTTTTTATTTTTATTGTCATTTTACAACTTCTAACTGACCGGTTTTTATGAACAGCTTTGTGTATTAAAGTAGTTTTTACAGGTGAAGCTATACATATTACAGAATATGATATTTTCCCTTGTAATTTATTCATTAAGTATTTATTTGGTTGTTAAGTATCATATATAAATAGCATCAAATACTAAAGTGGCTGTGCTTAATGCGCAATATATTATAATACAACAAACACTGTTAGAAGACTTCTTCATTCATTTTAGTTTTTAGTCAGATTTATAGCTTGTCAATAGAAATTGTCAAAAATAAACTTTCATAACTAATAAGTGGTAGGAGAAAAGAATGAAAATAATATTTATCTGTGTGCACATAACATGTTGGAAGCAGAATGTGTTTAAACGTGTTAAAAACTGAATGTTTCTGCCTTCCGGCCAGTAAAAGCTGGTTTACCTACTTCACACTGAATTCCTGGGGGCTGTTTCACAGAATTTAATGCGAAATAATTCTGACTCACTCATTGATACCAGACACCTAAAAACTTCACTGGGTCAACTTCATTTCTGAAGTGTTTGAGAAAGCATCTATATGCTGTGATGTGAGGGCTTGAAAATGATCCATGAAGCACAAAATTCAACAAGGTTGCCAAGTTTAATGGGCAAAATAAAAAAAGACACAAGGAGATTGAGAAATGAGATGCTTACTCACCCTTAACACACTCTCTCTCTTTCTGCAGGTCTTCCCATGAGTACTGCCAAAATAAACATGATCACATATACTGGAAGTTACAAAGTCTAAAACAGTCTGTTTCACAATATCTAATACCTTTGTGAGGAGCTCAAATAACTCTTAAACATTCAGGTAAACTCAAATAAACAATAAATGGACAAGAGATGGTAAACTGAGATGAATTATAAAAGTCTTCAAATCTTTGATTTGGACCAGCAGCCACCCAGAACTTCAGTACCTAGCAGAAATGTAAACTAGCCACAATACCACAGGATTGCACAGCAAGCACTAACCACCTTTTCACAGTTGGTTTTATAAATTCATACATCACAAATGGAACAAAATAAGCCCAAACATTTAGCACGTTTGTGTATGTCACAGAGTTTTTGTTCCACAAGTGCTACTGTACCAATACAGAAATTATATTCACAATTGCTTTTTCCTGACCAAAAAGGCACTTTAACTAAAAAATGTTATTTGGAGTTAGTGTATATTTAAGATTATATAATAATTATAAACATAAAAACTTTGTCGTTTGTTGTGCTATGTATGTTATGATAGCCTAAAAGTGTAACATCAACAATGGTCTTGTATAGCATATAAACACACTGAGGTCACACTCACATGTTTACAAAGTAACAGTCACGATAAATGCTCAATTTAACATCTGGAAGACACTGGAAATGTAAAGCGGCAACAGGAAAGTCAATAACAAAGTCAATAAATGTACTACAAAAACAACATGTACTACAAAAACAACACAAAGTGCAACAGTGAGACTATTTAAACAAAATGTGTGGACTAAACATTTAAAACAAACCTGTAAAAACAGACAGGTCAGAACATGGTGCTCAATTTTAGTTACATAAGATGGTGAAAGTTTGCTCCAGTTAACAGATTAGCAAATACCACTGGTGAACGGAGGGATTTGTGCCACATAAGAGCTTAGATGGAACAAACCTCTTATAGCAACAGTTTGGGGAAAATAAAACAAACCCACCCTTTTTGTTCTAACTTGTATGCTGCTGTTTTGTGGAATGAAATGAAGTTTATAAATACTGTCTGGCCAGTTACACGTTTTCTAAAAGGCAGATATAATATATACAAAATAAAAACGCTCATCTCATTTGTTTAACAACACGATGAATAAATAATAATATAATGTTTTTGTTTTAATCTATTAGTGTCCAATAGTTGCTGTACCTCGGAAATAACAGTGAAAAGTTTGCATAGGTTATCTGTCATACCACGTGTTTTATCTGTAAGTAAATGTGCCCGTACAACTCGTATAAATTCTGCTGTGATGAAGTTCAGTTTCAGCCAAACAGATTTGACAAAGGTCTCGATTTAACAGGACTTTTGAGCGATTCGTCTCTCTCGTCGTTCTCTCTGAACGACGTGCTGTGAACGATTTGCGTCTTCCGGTTCTTCTGCAGTCTGATGCGGCCGATAGACGACTTCCGATACAGCCTGGGCTTGACCTGGCCGTCGGCTGCGGGCTCCTCCGAGGGGTTCAGCAGCCGCAGAGGGTTCAGGTTAGATGGGAGGACTTTGGGAAGCCACCACCGCCCGGCACCGGATGCGCTCTCTGCGTCCGAGTTCCCACAAGCTCCAATGATGTCCTTGATGTCACCCGTGGTGGTGGCCTGGAGATACTGAGATGCCTTCTTGCCGCTGTAGTCCCTCATGTCCACATCCACATCATAAGCTCCTACCAGGAGCTTGATGATCTCGATATGATTATGCATGGCGGCCAGGTGCAGCGGGGTGTAACCCGCGCTGGACCGGGCGTTTACATTAATGGCAACGTTGTGTTGCTTGGCAAAACTCACCAGCATTGCGAGAAGTTCGTGTTTGCCGTGCTTGGCCGCCCAATGCAGACACGTGAAACCGGTAACAAAGTCCCTTTTTAGGACGAGGGTGGGTTCGCTGGCGAGCAGACGATGGAGAGAGTCCCACTCGCCATCTGCCGTACACATCATCCACTCGTGCTCCAGCGGGTCTAACGTTACGCAGGCGCAATCCTCGTCCACGGAGGACGATACGGAGTCGCGATTTCTCCCCGGTATGTGCTCCTGAGAGCTGCGGCGAAACAATGAACGTCTCACCTGTGGAGAACCGCTTCTCATGAGCTCTATGAAATTCTTGCGACTGCCTTTTGGGGTGCTGCCGTCTATGTTAAACACGTCACAGGGTGCATCGTGGGACCCATCCTCGGAGGAGCCCCCCAAAGTACGCTGGGACCCCCTCGATGCCTTCTGTCGGCTAATGATGATGTGAGGGGCTTTGCCAAGACCCGCTTCCAGGTCCAACTCTACTGCCCTAGATTCCAGTTTTCCAGCTGAATGGCTACTGGGAAGCCCTGGTTCTTTTGAACGGGTGTCATTCACGTCCTCTTGCGACATTTGCTTCTTTGCGTTTGAGACCTGCGGACAATTGCGATCGGACACGAAAGAGCTTTTCTCAGTTAGCGCAATATCCGAAATGCATAAAGCGTCACTTACACCCTCATCTGATTTTACATGCAGGTCGCGTTTGCCATTTATTTCTTCCTCATGACGGTCCTTCTCCTCCAGCGCACGTCCTCCTCGGCTGATGTTCTCGCCATCACCATCATTATGGATTTTCTTCTCATCCTGCGCTCGTCTCATCTCTGGATGTCTGTATTTCTTCTTCAAGCAAACCACTTTTTCCCCGTTCTCCTGTTTCACGTACGCGACGTTGTCCACAAATTGCTTAAATCTCTCTTTAAACAAACCTCTCTGGGTATTTTCGCTACTCAGAAACACTTTGAAATGATCTATCAGGTCCTTGTTTTTCACACGCCCCCCATTTTCTAGCAGAAAGTCCAGGACGGATTCTTGCGTGCATTCCGTCGCCATTATATAATGTTTTATAATAATAATAAGTAAACGGAGAGGAACGGATCGCGCATTATCTGGTCCTGTGCGTCTGTCTGGTTTTCATGTGCTGACATGGATAAATCGCTCGGCTGAACACATTCTGCCCTCTCAATAAAAGCAGCCTGTGGGTGACACGAGTGCGCAGTGCCATTTTGCAGATAGGGGGCTGTAGAGCTTATAAAGATGTTTGCATCCTAGCAACTCGTTTTGGGAAGAACATAATCACTGACGTGAAACTGGAGCGCGTTGACGTCCATTTTGGCTCAAACACGTAGGGGTGTTACGTTAGCGAGCCGCCCGGCGTTGAGCCAAAATGGCGTCTAATTCCATAACAGACGCTGAGGGAATTACAGGGAGTGGGTCGGACGGAACGTACCATTTTCTGAGCGAGTGGGGGGTGTAAGGCCCCGCCGAACACAATAGACGTCGTTTAATTAAAACGTCGATCACGTGTAGCTTTTATTGGGGTTAGCTAGTTTATTATTTAAAAATATCCACCGGCGTATCTTAACATCTAACATGATTCTTTGCGTACCACCACAGACCCAAACCCCCCGCGGACAGTGAAATTGTGGAACAGCTGTTCCCAGTGGTTCAGCTGGATATTGTGGTTCTAGGCGGGTCACGGCAACTTCTGACTTTCGGGTTTTCCTCATTTTCGTTATTTTCCTGCGCGTAAATGGCGTCGTCTGATGTGGTTCGACAGATGGTAAGTAAGCGGACCGGACACACCGGCTTTGTTGGGCTTCGTCGGTCTGGGAGTGAAGTTTGCGGTGGGAGTGAGTTGGCGAGAGGCGCTTGGGAGTGTCCCGCCCAGACCCGCGCTCGACTCGGACCAGTTCCCGTCCGATTGACCGATCGCTGCAAACCCAGACATTATTCATTAATATAAACGCATGCATTTGATTTATTAGCCTGATTTCGTATTGAGTTCAGCAGTCAATCCGAATGATCAGTGTGAACACGTATATCGACGCAAATGCAGATCCTGATGATAAATCTGAACACGTGTCTAATCTGAATTGAGAACTAATAATATGTCATTCAAACAATGGCTTTGTAAGAAACTGCTGTTATATGCAGTGCAATATGGTAGAAAACTATAAAACTAGTGATGATGTACTTAGTATGTGTTTAAAACTCTGAGACAACTTTTACATCCATGTAAAGTAACAACAGTTTAGTAATAGTTGCTGTTTTAAACTATTTCTGAGTCATTCATAAATGTAAACAAGTAAGTAAATGTTTAAGAACTGGTACCGGACCTCATGTCCAGCTGGATCCGTGTGGGTCAAGCAGGTCTTTGTAACCCCCTTATAATCACATCCATTGAGCTCGAGATCTTTAAACAGTGAATCAGATACCACCTCATGTTCTTGCTCTTGTCTTCTTTACAGGACAAGAACGCTCGCCCGCTGGCGTTATCGGGTCATGTTGGGTTTGACAGTCTGCCCGATCAGTTGGTGAATAAGTCCACCAGTCAGGGATTTTGTTTTAATATTCTGTGCATTGGTAAGAATCAAGTACTAAAATAATAGACAAGTGCTGAACAGATACATGATTTAGTTGCTGTTTGTATGATGTTATTTACCCCTCTGTTATTTTGGCTTTGTTAAGCAGAAATATAAGATTGTAAAGACTCTGTATTCCACAGGTGAGACTGGAATTGGAAAGTCAACGTTGATGGACACCCTGTTCAACACTAACTTTGAGAACTTTGAGTCTTCTCATTTTGAGCCAAAGGTGAAGTTGCGAGCGCAGACGTACGATCTTCAGGAGAGCAACGTCCGTCTGAAGCTCACGGTGGTTAACACGGTCGGTTTTGGAGATCAGATGAACAAGCAGGAGAGGTTTGTTCCATTCACTTCCTGTTTGGAAGAACATCTAGTCTACGTTACATTTATGCGTTTGCTAGAAGCTCTTATCCAAAGCAACCTGGGTCTCGAACCCTCAACCTTTATGCTGTTAAGTTACAGTAACACATTATTTACCCAAACATCAGCAAGTTGTATGTTTGTCAGATATGAAAGTTCTGCCTGTGGTTGAAGGTCATTATCTTCTGCAGTTACCAGCACATAGTGGATTATATCGACACACAGTTTGAATCATACCTACAAGAGGAGCTGAAGATCAAACGTTCGCTTCATAACTACCATGACTCCAGGATTCACGCCTGCCTTTATTTCATCGCCCCGTCCGGCCACTCGCTCAAATCTTTGGACCTTGTCACCATGAAGAAGCTGGACAGTAAGGTGAGTCCGTTTACCACAGAACAACTGAAAAATAAACAAAGCTTTGAATAGCACATATATTATCATAAAAAAAGTATAATAAATACAAGTCTAGAAGTCTATTCTCTGAGGTAAAGCAGAAGAATGAATGTTCCTGCCAGCCTACAAGCTCAACCAAACCTGTGGTTCCTCTAAATGTGAGCTTGTTATTCCTAAATCACGAGTCCGTTTCTGCCCGTCAGGTCAACATCATCCCCGTCATCGCCAAAGCCGACACCATCTCCAAGAGCGAGTTACACAAGTTCAAAATCAAGATCATGAGCGAGCTGGTTAGCAACGGTGTGCAGATCTACCAGTTTCCCATCGACGATGAAACCGTAGCCAAGATCAACACCGCTATGAACGTGAGTCTGACCACCGGCCGTCTGTGTTTAAAGCATTTCACAGCTGTGTGTATCTGAACGCCTTTCAGAGCGAAACAGGATGTGCGTGTGTTGATTGAATTGTGGTTTCACACAGAAACGAATCGGGGGTGGAGTTACAGCGTGCGCTCTGATTGGATGAATGACAGTGTTGGGTGTGTTTAAGTTGTAAGCGTCCCTGTTGTGTTTTTAGGGTCATCTTCCGTTTGCTGTTGTCGGAAGCACAGAGGAGGTGAACATTGGAAATAAGATGGTCAAAGCGAGGCAGTACCCCTGGGGCGTGGTTCAGGGTGAGAGACTAGCGTGATGTTAAATGTAGCACACAATATAAATCACTACTATAATAACAAAATGCCTTCAGTACATTTTTGTGTAGTCAAAAAAAACACATACAAAGTGGAAGTACTTCTGAACATTAGTCTGAAATGATGTACTCGCACCTGAGGTGCCACAGGTAGATCACATGACCAGCTGACGACAGAAATTTCTTGTGTCAGCCAATCAGATTACAGCTTTCAACTTGCAGCTTTCAAGCTTACATGGCAGCTGTAATATTGCTGCTAAATCTCATCTCACTGGGGTGAAACTTATCTTCACAATGATTTCAGCACTTAGTTCTCATCTTGATAAGATACCGTCACCTTCATCTGAATGAACTGCAGAGCTTTGTAATGTAGACGTGTGCTGATAACGTGTGTTTGTGCAGTGGAGAATGAGAACCACTGTGATTTTGTGAAGCTACGTGAGATGTTGATCTGCGTCAACATGGAGGATCTGAGGGAACAGACACATACGCGCCACTACGAGCTCTACAGACGCTGCAAGCTGGAGGAGATGGGCTTCAAAGACACGGACCCAGAGTCCAAACCTGTCAGGTATACACACACAGCACAAGCTCCATTAAAACACCATATAAGTCTTTAATGGGAGTGTGTTGCACTCTTGAGTGGAGTGCGAGAACTGTGTTTATCCTCATTCCGAAGAACATTCCACACATTCCTTCCGCTTCTAAAAACAGCTGCCAGAAATTCACAACCCCTGGGGCAGATTCTCAGTCTTCCTCAGACTCGGTGAGGAAACATGGAGAACGTTTCTCCAGTAGGTTTCCTGAAGCTTGAGAAGATCAAACGGTCCTGTAGGATAACTGGCTGGAGAATTAAGTACATGCTAAATCAATGTGAGGGTTGCAACATTGCAGGAATTTTGGAAACTTTGCAGGAATGTATAGGAATGATGTGGTGTGGATGAGGAAGAGTCATATGGGAACAAAGCAAATATGTTTGTATTTTTGTTTGTAGTTTGTGTATGATACAGTTTGTAAAAGCTGCTAACAACTTTGTTCATTTCAGTAATATTCCAACTTGGAATATTTCCAAAATTCCCCAACTTTACTTCGCAAAATATTACAGAGACATATATCTCACAGTATTACAGATAATACACAGAGCAGGAAGCATAAAAAACACACACGTAGCTTTGAGAAGTTTCTGAGGTGTGTGTGTGTGTGAACATTCACAGCCTTCAGGAGACGTATGAAGCCAAGCGGCAGGAGTTTCTAGCTGAGCTGCAGAGACGAGAGGAAGAGATGAGACAGACGTTTGTCCAGAGAGTTAAAGAGAAAGAGGCGGAGCTTAAAGATGCTGAGAGAGAGGTATGAACCACACACACACACACCTGTGCAGTATCTCACACACACACACCTGTGCAGGCTTCCAAAATCACATGTGCATGTTCATAAACATCCAGCTATATATAATAAACTTAAATTGAGGGAAGATGCAGACAGGTAGAGAAGGTTTTACACACCTGTGGCTGCAGCATATTGATGCCTGTGTGTCGCCCTCTCCTGGTGTGGATGTTCAGCTGCAGGGGAAGTTTGAGCAGCTGAAGCGGCTGCACGCGGACGAGAAGAGCAAGCTGGAGGACAAGCGCAGGAGTTTGGAGGAGGAGATGAGTGCCTTTAACAAACGGAAAGCCGCCACCGAGCTCCTGCAGGCGCAGTCCTTCAACGCCAGCACCAACAACAAGAAGGACAAAGATCGCAAGAAGTGAGTACGAGTCAGAACGCATTTCTTACTGCAGGCGCAGGAATGTTTTCAGAGATGTAACCTTTAAAAATAAAAAACAGAGAGATACAAAAATGAAAAACAGAGAGATACAAAAATAGTCTGTCTGCGATGGATTTGTTACACACACAAATAATGATGTAGGGTTTCTGGGAGGCTGTTATAATGTTTACCAATAGACTGATTGTGTGTGTGTGTGTTTGTGTGTTACAGTTCTGGGTTCATGTGAAGAGTAATCAGACACGGCTGAAGATCAGACGCGACATCAGACCAGCTGACCTACAGTCTGAGTTTGAGCCACTTTTGAATTGATTCATAAACACGTTGTTTATGTACATCAGTGTTACGGTATATCATGTTATTTGTTATGTAACATCTTCCAGTTGTTTCTTTACATATCAAGTATTTACTGTAAGAAAATACTGACACACCAGCCTATTTCCTGTTTGTATTGACTTTAAATTGAATGGTACTGTATCTACAGATAAATGCCAGTTCACAATGTCTCTCGTCTTAAAACAGCACATCACTTTGGTGTCTAAAAATTTATATATATACAAAATAATGCT